>VMDR010003194.1:0-75860 GCA_007922815.1 Macrotus californicus
GAAGGGGCTGGCAAGAAGTATTCCAAGTCATGAAAGGCAAGGACCTACATCCAAGATGACTCTATCCAGCAAAGCTATCATTTAGAATGGAAGGGCAGATAAAGTGCTTCCCAGATAAGGTCAAGTTCAAGGAGTTCATCATCACCAAGCCCTTATTATATGAAATGTTAAAGGGACTTATCTAAGAAAAAGAAGATCAGAAATGTGAACAGTAAAATGACAACAAACTCTCGGTTATTAACAACCGAACCTAAAACAAAAACAAACTAAGCAAACAACTAGAAAAGGAACAGAATCACAGAAATGGAGATCACATGGAGGGTTATCATGGGGGGCGGGGGGAGTGGGTGGGGAGAGGGGGAAAAGGTACAGGGAATAAGAAGCATAAATGGTAGGTGAAAAATAGACAGGGGGAGGTTAAGAATAGTATAGGAAATGTAGAAGCCAAAGAACTTATATATATGACCCACAGACATAAACTAAAGGGGGGAATGCGGGTGGGAGGGGGTGTGCAGTGCGGAGGGGAATGATGGGGAGGAAATGGGACACCTGTAATGGCATAATCAATAAAATATATATTAAAAAAAAAGAGTTGAGCTGGAAAGGCCTCAGTGGCTTGGTTGGCCCTGCCATGCACAGGGACAAGCAGGAGACAGGGCTGCCCTTCTGAAGGCTCCCACTGTCTGGACGGGCAACGGGAGCTGATCAAACTTCCCCAGAGCCACACAGAATCAAGACCTCATCTGAGACCCTCAGGGCCACCTCAGAGCTCACGCTGAATGAACACAAAGCAGGACACAAGAGCAGACAGTAATAGGGCCTCCAGAAGTCCGATCAGGGCAAGGTCAGCATGGCTGGGAAAGGGGGGCTGAGAAGGGCCAGGGTGGCGGGCACCTTGGTAGCGGACATGAAGCAGGGAGATGGAGTGTGCAGGGTTGACACAGAAAGTGCGACAACACTGGCCGGGGAGCAAAGCAGACGGTGGGGGGGAGAGAGGCCTGTCGAGGTAAGTTGGAGCCAAACAATGAAGGGCCTTGAATGATGACTTGACACAAGTCCAGAGGTAGGTCTGAGGTCACAGCCACCAGGGATGTGGGAACGTGGAGGTAGGAAGAAGCTGTGGCTTCCCTGGCTTGAGAACCAGACACGAGGCCCACAGCTCTTGCTCGCTCCTCGAGCATTTGCCCCCTCCCCCCAGCCCACACATGAGAAGACATGAACTGGGGCAGGGGTTGGGGAAGGAGGGCAAGGAGGCAACAGAAGCAAAGCAGGGGATTTCTCCAAATTGTCCCCCGGATTTCTAATAAAGCAGCGCTCAGAGTATGTGCTCATCTAAAATGTCTGATGGGCAGAAGAACCTTCTGAGGTAGTGGGGTGACTCTCACCCCCACTTACAGATAAAAACAAAATAAAATAAACCCCGAGACTCACAGAAGACTTGCCTAAGGTCATACAGCCACAAGGTAACAGAGGTGAGCCTCAAACATGGGTCTCAAAGCTGCACACCATTTCCATCCCCTGGTTTGCCTCTGTGTCGGCACGCCAGTGGCGCCCCTCTATAAGGCATAACTCCCCAGCCAGCCAAAAGCCTTCGGAAACCTGGAACAGTGGTGCAGGGCGGCAGGGAGAACCAGATGGGCATGGCCTGGCCCCCGGGAGTGCCTTGCAGGGAGGGTGCCCAGCCCCTGTCTTATTTTAAGTAGAGCCCCATGTTGAATCTGTTCCAGGAGGACGAGGCCGGAGAGGGCCGCTTCAACTTCTCGGCCTACGGGATGGGCCCAGCCTGCCTGCAGGCCAAGGATGGCATCTCGGTCAAGGGCGCCAACAACAACAACACCACCAACCCCCCTCCTGCACCATCGAAGTCCCCGGAGGAGATGCGGAAACTCTTCATCCAGAGGGCCAAGAAGATTGACAAAATATCCCGCATCGGCTTCCCCATGGCCTTCCTCATCTTCAACATGTTCTACTGGATCATCTACAAGATTGTTCGCAGGGAGGACGTCCACAACCAGTGACGGTCTGCGATGGGGGGAGGCTGGGAGAGGGCGGAGTGGGGCGAGCACAGGAGGAGAAGGGGGGGAGCGGGAGGGGCACGCGTGCACAACTCCCTCTCTCTCTGCTACCTGTGCCACAGCAAAAGGCAGTGGTGCATGAGTCTTAGAATGCGGCACTATCTGAGCTCGGGTGAGCTGGTGGGGGCGGGGGGCTTTTCTAACACAGGAACTGAGGGGCCGGGAGGAAGGGAAGGGTGGGGGCGGGAGTGGGGGGAGAAGAGCTTTCAAACATCAGAGTCCGCAGCCTGTGCGGTTCTCCCGTTTAGAAGGAGAGTGCAGTCTGTCCCAGAGCTGCAGGAACGCAATGTAATATATGATATCTATTCATGCTTAATATTAATGCGAAACCACGAGAACAAAAGATTTTTCTTAACCTATCAGCCTAGTAACTGCTTAAATTTTTAAAGTCACAGAAGTGATGGACAATTTTTCCCCGAGTGGAAACAGTCACAAATAAGCTTGCTCTGGTGTGTGTCCCACATCACGCCCCTCCGAACGCCATGCCTGTCTTCCATCCGGCCCAGGGGGACACATGCCAAAAAGCTATTGCCATTCTGCCTCTGCCTCCAGAGGGCTGGGTGGCCAGAGCATGGGGCGAGAAAGCGGGAAGGGGTGGAGAGGAAAGGAAAGACTAAAGAGAGGGGACATTTCAGAGGCCCAGAGATTGAGAACTGAGATAAGCCCACCCCAATCCTCCTGTCTCAAGGCTCAGGACCACCCCACCCCTCTCTGAGCCCTCTGGCTCCTGTGCTTCCGCACCCACCCCTCTTACCCTCCACCCAGAAGTGGCCACCATGGTTTTCTCATCATATTGCCAATATGCAAACTTTTTTACCGTTAAAAAGAAAAAAGTAATAATCTCAAGAAATAATATGCATAGACTGAGTGTGAACAGAGGCACTTTCTTCAGATGTCTATTTTTTTGGAAAGTCTCTTTGGAATTGCGAGTGGCTGTGTACCGGGTAGTGGGCTCAGTGGGAGCGACGAGCTGATACAGAGCAGCTCTGCAGAGTGGGCAAGGGCAGTGCTGAAGCTGCTCGGCTTAGACGTGTACGGGTGGAAAGAAATGGTGATGTGCGGACAGCCTGTTCATTATATTTTGACATTTCATAGGCTGCAAATAATGTGGGAAGCTTGGGGGGATGACCCCATTGTATTTTTATAAGGCTTTTTTTTTTTTTCCTTTTTGGTGCTTTGTTTAGCTTTAACATGTGACAACTATTTCTCTTTCCTTCTAACTCTGAAGTGCCAGATCTATCCCCGGATAGCTAGGGCGCCCCAGAAAGGAAGGAAAGAGGCTAGGAAGCCGATTGTAAGTGGGGGCGATGTCCAGAGGGACCCAGCTGGCCACAGATGGGAGGGCTGAGAGGCGGGCTGGGTCCAGCGGCCTCAGCCCGCTCGCTGCCGACTCCACTCTGCCCAAGATGCTGACACCACTATCTTTGGCAGCCTCCCTGCTCCAGTCAGTGACTGGGGTCACGCTTCTTCCTTTGCACTTCAGTGTTGTGACTTTGGATCAAAGTGGGCAGATGGTGAGACAGAGATGACAATCAGTTTGTACTGCGGCTTAGGGTTTCACTTGTGTCTTTAAGAGTGTCCCCAACTTGGGCCAGGATGGAGATGAGACACGGGGAGCCTCACTCCTTCCTCAAGCACCTTCCCACAGGGAGTTTTCTCCCACTCCCGGATGCACAATAGCTGGTGTCTCCAGAGGCCAAGAGAGCGGGCCAAGACAGGGGTCTAGAGTGACTTAGGTCAAGAAAATGCACTATGCAGCCAGAAACGGATTTGGCCTTGGGGCTTGAGGATAGAGCTGTTTACATCCCGTTTCCGAGGTCAATGGCCTTTCATTCTCTGGGCCTGTGCAGCCCAGGAAGCCACACTGTACTCTTGCTTTGGGTGGCATGGGACAGACGCTGGACTCCATTGTTCTAAGAAGCATTCACGGGTGGGAGCCACATGGGCAGGAGTCTCATCTAACGCCACCCTTTCCCCACCGCAAACATGCGTCTAAAGGAGGAAAAGTCACGAGAGGGACTTGCCTACTGCCAGTTCAAGACCAGAATACCCGTCTCTGAGCCGCTTTAGCACCTTTAGTTAGCACTGCATCCGCTTTACTTGAGAGAGGGGAAAAACCACATTCTAAAGTGGTGCAAGAGTCCCTGGAGAGGGTGGTAGCCCCTTTCCCTAGCACTTTATTCACCCTACGTAAATGAAAAATCATTTTTTAATGAAAAACATTAAAGAAGCCCTTCTCCCTGCTTCACCCCTCGCCGGTCTGCGTTCAGAAAGTCTGAAGTCCTGGGAAGTCAGGGGGCAAAGATGCCAGGCCTCCGTCAGGGGCTGGAGACAGGGCCAGAGGCTCTCAGACACCCTGCCTCCCCTCAAACAGCCAAATCTGCACATTTCAGACCATGCCCCTCAGATGAGGGGTCTGGAGTCTCTCCGGGACAGAGAAATCATGGGGCCACTCGCTCAACCTCTGCGGGGTCCCTGAGCTTCTGCCACCATATTGAACTTGCGGGCCCACCGGGAGCTGCCAGGTCTAGTTGACGGGATCCAACAGACAACAGAATCATCTCTTTAAGACACAGAAGGGGGATGTCACTGAAATCTGCTCTCAGACTATTCCTAACTCGGTGTATCTCCAGGGGAAACAATGTGACTGGATGCATTCCAGCAGTGAAGCGAATGTGAATTTTCATCCTGCCTCTAATGTGCTGGGAGAGCAGTTACGTGACCAAGCTTTAGCCTCTCTAAATACACAGTGGGGACAGTGGTATAGGTGACCTCTAACCTCCTCCCCGCTCCAACTGTCCTGTGTGCTGGAGCTGGTCTGTGGGAAGTCACACAACGGAAAGTCTCGTGTCACTTTGCTTTCTGACCCTCCCAGGCAGACATGCACATAAACAGGCACACATACGCCAGCCCACACAACTCTTGTTGCCTTTCTTCTTCGCAAAATTTGCAGATTCGTTTCTCCTCTGGCTCTGTTTTATCGATGAAGAACAGTGGCGGGGAAAAACATCAATCATTATGAAGTGAAAGCTACCACTGTGAATTAGGGACGGAGCAAGCTCCAGAAGACATTACCATTAATGGATAACGTGAAGGATTTAGCAGTCGGTCACATGGACTTCATCACTATAGGAAATCAAACTAGACAATTTAGGCCAAACAAGTGTTAGGTGGCTCCAGAAAAATTCAGTTTCAGAGCAGCGAATACCACGCCTTAGGAAAACGCAGGCCAAGTGCTGCTGTGGGGGGAGGGGGGCAATGATTTAGGCCTATGAGTGGTCGACTGGTTTCCAGACCTTTCCATGTAGAGACCGGTACTTGTGCACGGAGGGAGAGTCAATACTGACATAGAGGAGCTGGTGACTTCCCCGCCTTCCAACCCGCAGCTCCTCCTCGGAGCCAAATTTCGGGACAGCAATCAAGCGGACAGAGCATCCCAGTAACTTCCCACCTATTAGGTTATAATGGGTCTCATTTGTTTTCAGAGCAGCCAAAATAAATGGCTCAGCTCTGCCACCCTCTGGTCCTATCACACATTTCAAAGTCCATTCTCAGCTAAGGCTACAGGGAGTGACTAAGGACCCCAGGAATAGAAAGGAAGTTGAACCTGCATGCTCGCCTATGAGTGGTCCCTTGAACACAACTCTAGTTTGAGTCTAGAAAGACAAAAGGTCATCTGAACCAAAGGATTTCTTCTTCTAAGCTGTCAATAAATAAGAAATGCATCCCTCTGAGAAGCTCACCAATCTTCTTCATAGGCTAATTTTTTTTTCATACTGGGGAGAAAATAAGTCGGAGAGGAGACGTTCCCATTCCTTCAAAGAACCCACTTTTATGAGCATCATTCATTAAAAAGAGATGGTTTTGTGAGGCCCTGTGATGTTCGACTGCGGGGTAGAGATGGGCGCCCCAGCCAAACTGATGCCATCATCACTAAGTCAGCCTGTTGTGAAAAGTAGATTCCTTGGTTAATTGAAACACGCTGAAATGGAAGGGAATTGAGTTGTCACGCGTCTGCAGAGACTGCCTTCTCCGCAGGAAAAGCTGGCAAACAGAGGGCTTGGTAGTGGTCCAGTCTGTCTCAGCTTCAGGACTAGGGTCGAGACCTGGGATTTGCTGCTGTTGGCCAGTCCGGCTGGAAGCCCAGAGCTGGCACGACCAGTCTCTCTGGAAGCTACCCTGATTCAGTCTGTGAGCGCCTCCCTCACACTCTGCCCACCCTCCACCCCGGCTCAGAGGAGGCAGGTGGATGGGTTTCCCCCGCCGCCTGCATGCGGGTCTCAGGTTAAATAGAAAGCTTGTGCTTGGAGGGGCAGGTCGGGTCTGTCGAGAAAGGGTAAATGGATCTCTACCCCTGATACAAAGCATCTTTAATTCATGAACCAGCTGGACCAAAAATTCTCTAAACTGGCAAGCAGGAAACATGCTCTTAAAATTCAATTCAGCTTCCCCCCCCCCCATGAAGCCCCTTCTCTCAGAAACCCACTTCAGAAATTTGAAATAAGGACCCTCCTATTTTCCTGCAGGTCTACAAAGCCAGAAATAGGGGCTCATTCCTGGCCAAAGGAAGGCATAAAAGCAACAGGCCTTGTTTTGATTGAACTGGCTTGCTCTTCACTCCTGGTATCAGTGTAAGGAAGAACGTGTGCTGGAAAGGCCTTGGTCTCTCAGTTCCCTGAAATGCCAGTGGATAGAAAGAACACCCCTGGAAAGGTTGAAACCCCTGTAGATATAAAGAACTTTAAAAAAAACCTGAAACCCTCCCCACCCCAGCCCAGTACTAAGAGAATGAAAGCAATGACTTTCTTCTGCCTGTCCCCGCTGATCTCAGGGCACCGAGGAGTGCCCTGCAGACCTCTCTTCTGACCCCAGAGGTCTAGAACCTGGAGGGCCCAGGCTCTATGATGCTTCTACCAGCTTTTCATCCTGTTGCTTCCTTAAGGATTTCTCAAGCTGCACAGACAGCCGTGTTGGGAGACGGGTCTGCTCATACGTGGGCGCTCTTTCATGCTGTTTTGATGGAGCCGTGTGGTTATTTAAAGCAATAATTAAGGTGCTTTATCATTCTTTGGAACAGCAAAATGAATTCCAAAGTAGAAATTATTGCCCAATAATTTTTAGGATCATTAAGGCTTCAGCTAGCATCCACACCGTCACTCCCTCTTCCTCTGCTCTGCCCTCACCTCCTCCTGCCTCCCTCCGTCTGCATTTCCTGTCTCATCAGTTTTATGACTCATTTTGTGAAACTAAACTCTGCCAGAAGATGCTGGTTTACTCCTGAGGGGGCAGGAGACGTGGGGGCGCTGAACCAGACCGGGGAGCGCCTGGCTCATTCACAGCTGCGATTTCTATTCCTCCTCTTGCCCATGCATTCTGAAATGTCACTGCCCTGGAAAACTTCCACGGCAACGCTGGGCCGAGACGTTGGCGTGTAGAGAATGGCAAGGCAAAAACATGCCCTTCAGAGGGCCCGGCCATGACAACTGTACTGTACGCAGGGCTCCAGAGCAGCACCAGCTAACTAACCTGGGCAGGTTCCAGACAGAAAGGGTCTCCAATCCCACACCTGCATTGCCTTGTTCCCGGCCCCCTTTCTTCAGATTCACCTGTTTTCTTAGGCAGCCCCAGAAACCCAGTACCCTATGTAAACACACCTGCCTTCTGAAGCAGACAGAGGCCAATGGGAAGTGGGTCCTTGTTCCGGGGCCAGCTCAGGTCACCATGGAAACATAGGTATGCTACTCCACCTTTCTTGGCCAGCTTATGGTCCCTGTAAAAAGAGGAGGCTGACGGAGAATTTTCACAGCCAAACTCTGGATAGGATGGATACTCGCATGGGTTGAAGGAGCAGAAAGGGCACGTGTCATAAAATGCTTCACTACCTCCCCATGTCAGGGTCTGACTCAGACCCCAACCCCAGCCAGCCAGTGGGCAGGTAGGGAGAGGTTAAGAAAGAGGAATCTCAGCCCGAAAGGAGATTACAATCTTAACTTCATTGCCGCCAAGGTCAAGGCATCTCCCAGCGCTGGTGGACTTGCCAGTCCGTCTACCGTCTCACCTGAGCATCCTATCCAACACCAGGACATTCCACTCTGGTACTTTAGCCTGTATGTCCTGTGAAGGCTGGAACCCACTTTCCAGGGCAGTCGTTTGAATTACCTCTGCCAGAGCCTCTGGAAGAATCAAAGAGAAACACGTCAGGGCAGAGCCCCCGGGGAGGAACTGCAGTGCCTCCGAGTCCCTCCCAGCCTGTGCCCATCACCCCCACTGACCAAATTTAAACATAACAAACTGCCAGCAAGATGTAAGAATAGTCTCCTGTTTGTCCCTGTTAATTTAGCTGTGGCTACAGGCAGAAAGCATGGCACTGCTCCACACCATTGGGGAGGTTCATCTAAATTCATCCCATTAGTGGGCTACACTAATAAAAAGAAAAAAATATTATGGCAGGTGTGGCTGGAGCTGGGCCAGCTCCCTCCCCACGCCCCCACCTCCAAACCAACCTCACCCTGGCAATGATGTTTCTGAAATCACTTCCACAGTCCTGTAGCTCCAACAAACACTCTTTATGATCAGAAAACACTGCTCCTGTCTCTCCCAACAGGGGTGTATTTATGCTTTATATCAATGGAGTCCCTTCAAAATGTTTATAGGCTGACATGACAAACGGTCTCCACTCTCCCTTCACCTGGCCCCAGAATTCATGAGAATATTGCAGACTGAAGCTTTGTTCTTGTTCCCGAAGTTAAAAATCAAGACTTAAAATGAATACTACAGAAGATTGTATATTTCCCATAATGATTTGTAAGCCAACTTTCTCTACCATCACCATATAACTGGCCACCCCTTCTTTGCCCCTGAACAAGCCAGAAATCAGAGATATTTAACAAAGACCTAGGATGGAGAGACAGTCACTGCAAAGTTCTCCCACATTTTCCCCTCAGTTTCCTCTGAGCCTCAATTTTTCTATCTGTAAAACAGGGGTATTGAATTAGTGGGGCTTGGAGGGCTTTTCTAGCTGTAAAGTTACGCTTTCTTTTTTAAGGCCACTCCTCTGTTGCCTGGAGGAGAAAGCAGGACCTCCCGCAGGCCCTGCGGTGGCCCCACGCCCCTTCCCACCCTCTCAGCTTTCCTCTAGTCCACTCGTGGTTGTCCTGGCACAGCACAAGGGGCACTGGCTTAGAGGGGCAGCTACCAAAGAAAAGCACGTCATCCTAAGCCAGACCGTTAACCTCTCTGACCCTCAGGGTTGCTATGTATTTGGGGACAATAATATCCACCTCACCAGCCCAATGTCTAGGTAAAATGACATCACGAATGTTAACCCCACCCCTGGCTGTAAAAGAAGCATCCTCATTACCTCAGGCTCTCTGAAATCCTAATCACTTCTTCCTGTTTGCCAGAAGAGGTCACCAAAGAGCTTTCCTTCAGAATTGAGACAGGCTCCCCAAAGGCCAAATCCGCCCGCCCTTCAGAGCAGCTGGCAGAGACGTTTGAACGAGGTCAAGGATTCTCTCACTGGAGAAGTACTCCACACTCCCCTGCGAGCTTGCACACGCATCGACCTCAATTCCAGTCCTGATTACACCGACCAGGTGCCTACACCCCTTTTGCCCAGATGTGTGAGCACCAGCTGAGTAGAAGGCACCCCACTAAGCTCTGCACACAGCTGTTACTCTCATGTGCACTAGGAGCGGATGGTGAGTAAACCTAGTGAACTGTATCATGGTACTACTGCTGGACACCTGCTCTACGTCAGTTTCTCAAAACTAAGTAACTTAATTCCCCAGTGGCCCTGATCTTATTCCTCATTTTATGGTTGAGGACACTTAGGCTTCGACAGTTTCTTTTACCCAAGGCAACGCCTTGCCAACGTTTGGACATGATTCTATATGCAACGGGGAGATCTGGAAAGAGGTGCAATGTGCTCACCTCTTCCACTTATCTGTTTTTGACCTTTAAATTATTTCACCCTGTGACCTCCGTCACCCACCTGTAAAGCTCTTCTCTCCCAAATTGAATATAAAAACAAGTAATTGATGTCAGTTGTCATTAGAAAGCAGTTCATGTGACATTAGTCCTTTTAGCGTAAAGGAATCTTATAACTGTTAATAAAAAACATGCAGTCCTTTGCCTAGGTACATTCCAGTATACAAAAATTTAACTCGTACCATCTTTGAAATGCCAAGGAATACTTTCTTGTACTAGATTGGAAATCAAACGTCCTCTTGATCAAGAACCAAACCAAACAACCCTTGGTCTGCATCTTCTTACCCCTTGATCATAAACAATACAAATCCACCCAACTACCTGAAAACATTGAAAACCTACCAATCCAGTTTTTGGTAGCTGAGGGGCTTAGAGCTGAGGCAGGGCAACGTTCTAGCTACAGAACTGTGGGAGAGAGTAAAAGGGGCACGCAGCAGGCAGGGCAGGAGCCCAGAACACACTCCCTGTTAACACTCCTGTAGAAGAGATCCTGGTGTGCCTGCAGCGGCTTGGACTTGGCCAGAATCAAGAGCAAGGACTAGACCTTTTCTGGAAGTCTTTCCTCGGTCTGGAATCCCTTGAAAACATTCACTCAACTAAGACTGAGAACCTACTACAAGCAGTGCAAGCCACAGGAACCAAAGATAAGCACTGTCCTTAACTAGTGACTCCCCTGATTCCAGGGGAGACATGGTAACAGGCAAGAGACAGAATTCAGAGGTGGGAGATTGGATCTCACAGATAATTCCCATAGCAAATGACTATCTGGGTTTATGGAATTGTGGTCTCACTCTTCCTTCAAAGGGTTACATACAAGTAACTACTTCCCCCAAGCAGGTATTCAGGTACAGAGGGAGCACCTCCTTGGGAGACACCATAGAAATGGGACAATGACAACTGGCGGCACAACCAAAGTTCCAGTACAGAAGGGCCTTCTAATGGCTCCTGTCCACCCCCCACCCAAGCTCTGTACATGACATGGGAAAATAGAGTTAGAGGGAAATGTATGGACATCCCCTCCTCCACCAAAAGAAACTGCAGTGGAAGCTAAGCTGCTGCTTGTCTCCAGGCCTTTCGTTCTAACAACCCCCAGGTAACCTGACACGAACAGACTAAGCCAGAGCCATTCATGAGACAAGGCCTCTGTTCACAGCAGCTCCTCCTTGGCCTCATCCTTGTCTCTTCCCCTGCATCCAGAAGCTTGGCCTTGGGTGTGACAGGACCACGAGTGACAGCAGTGATGCCAAGCAAGGTGTCTCAGCTGCTGCTCTGAGGTCCAGGCCCTCCCACACCGCTCTGGACGCTGGGGAGACAAATGGCACTCTGAAGTGCCTGTTGAGCGAGCTCAACTCAGGGTCCGTGGGTCTCCAGGTAACTGCTTGGTACTTGTTTTTACACGGTTTTTCAAAATGTCTCAGCTTGCAGAAAGCAGCTCAGCCTTTCAGGGTTCGAGTCAGAAGCAGAGGCTCAGGGAGGTGGTCCCAGTAGTTAGCGTCACAGCCAGGACTAGAATACATACATACATATTCTTTCCAGTCTATCAGCTTTGTTTTTAATCTCCCTGCACCGGCCTGTCAGCCATCCACCTGCTGTTTATTAATTGTGGCAAGACTGTGCTCTAACAGCAGGGCAGTAGAATAAATCACGACCTGGGGACAATAAAAATTCCAAAATAGTGACTAATGAGGAACACAGAAGCTAAGAGAAAGGAGGGTGCCTTGAAGTGGGTAGAAAATAAATCATGGAACAGCTCAAGGCATGAGGGCCACTTGAGCAGTAAGTAGTACCTCAAAGAACACACCGGATTTTGACACAGGTAAAAAACCAGGGGCGCACAGGTACAGAGGTTCTCCACTTGGTTCAAGTCTAATGGACGGTAGTCACGGCTGGAAAGACGGACTCAGAGTTCACCGTGGCCGGCAGTTCTCACAAACAGGTTACTCCTTCATGGGAGAGCAGCTCATCTGTCTCCTTCCCATTAGATGGCACTCCCAGTGAGATTCAGAATTTCTTGTGCTTATTTTTGGGGTGGGGGACGGGGATGAAGGTGCAATACTTACCTTTTCCTTCATCTTAGTATAGTACCTACTAGAAACTCACACCTTCAAGGGAATCAGTCCAACCCAACATGTGTTTCGGTTGTGCTAGGCAGGCACTGGAAAGGGGGTAGCAGAGGTGTGATCGAGTTGTGATTCCACGTTGAGGTTGCTCGCCTACAGTGATTCTGGAAAGCTCCTAGAGCTTTACCTGCTGCCTAGCAGCAAGCCAACAGTGAGCAGATGCAGGTGTTCCTGAAGGAGAGCTGGTGGTGCAAATACTATTACTACCCAGTGTCGAATGGAATTATTAAACAGAGCTGACCTGGAAGAGAAGTATAGTCTAGCACACGCTTTTTGTTTTCAGCTGCATCTACATCGGCCTTGGGAGTATCTCTCTACTCAAAACATGAAATTATGTCCATACAGAACATGAGATATGAAGAGTAAAAAAGCCAAATGTGATTTTTTTTAAAGACAAAATGACTTCAATCAAGTCATTGCTAGTAGGTAAAAAATGAAGTTTCTTTCAGGAAGTTACCTTTCTTGTGCAAACTCTTTAGAAAAAATATTTATGAGATTAATTAGTATTACCTACTGTAGTAAATGATTGGCCAAAATTTCTTAAGTGGTGCTTACATATCAAATAAGAAGTTTAACTCAAAAACTCTTTCCAGATTAGTTATTCCTACCTCATTCGAAGGTCTGCATACCATGCTCTCAGTGTATGTAAGAGGATCCTGGGGGTAGTGTGTAAGCTAAAAAATTAGATGTTCCCATAATGCACTTCAGAGCACTGAATTTAAAACTTATACCATGAATTTAAAATTCATACTATTACATTTTAATGGTTTAATTTTCCAATACTTAGTCCGTTATGGTAGTTTCAGCACTAATGATACTTAAAGTGAGTGAAGCAGTTTATCTTGCTACCGAGTCCACTGGACAGAGGGCAGGCCTACCCCACGGTTCTTGTGCAGATCAGACGAATAGTGCCGTGGTCTCAAAAGGAAAAAACCAAGAAACCAAGGAAGCTCACGAGCCAAATTCTACTTTCAAGACCAACACAGCAGGGACCTCAGCTGCCTCCAACTGAAGTTCGAAAAACTGAACACACATCTTCAACTTCTGTAACTAGACAGACTTGAAAATATACCAAGACCAAACCCATACTACTTTCCAGCCCTCTAGGGTAACATTGCCAAAGTGTGTCCCCGTCTCCTTGTCTGGGTCTCACTGTCACAAGCAGCCTGTGGGCTAAACTCCTTTCTCTGGAACTGATGAGAATTCCTTCCATGTAAGCGGCTAGTGTCATTTGGGCAAAGGGCAGCTGGTGCGTGATTGGGAAGAGCCGTGATTGCTCAGGTTCTAAGTGTTGAAACGTCAAGTGCCCCCGAGTCACTATTTGGTCCTCTCTCCCAGGAAGGCCATCTCCAGAGACCTCATTCTCAGACTTGGACTGGCCTGGCCCCAGGAACCCAGGGGAGGAGACCAAATTACCCTGCAGCCATAGTTGGGAACACACTGGAGCCACACCTGGAAACTGGCCCAGGGAGAACTGGGGACAAGCAGGGCTCCTGGTGATAACCAATTCACAGCTAAGACAGCATTCATGAAAAAGCAGTGTTACAGTGATTTCGAGCAGTTCAAAACAAATTACAACATTGTCAAATAAAGGCTCAGTCAGTCAGTGGGAGAAGGGTCTTTTATTTGTATGATTTACCACAAACTTGTAACTTTTTTTTTGACCCAAGATGATCCACTTAGGCCAGTTCCTACCAACAGAACCAGCATCCAATCCCAAGTCTCACCCCAACCCTGACAGTAAACGACTTCTGTGTAACAGGCAGCCACCTCCAAAGGACATCACCCCCTCCAGGTTGTCCCTTCATTCATTTGGGTATTTGCACAAAAGACCTACCCTTTGTCTTCAGCGACCCGATTTGATGTTTAGGCAGAAGAGTAAAATCCCATGCTATGATTCTTCTACAAGTGGTTTTACATTTCCTTTTTTCCAAAACGGTAGGTGCCAACTTAAGGTCAAAACACGCAGGGGGTGAAAGTTCAAGGTTAACCTCCATCAGCTCCAGGGGATGTTGCCTGAAACTTCACACTTTGCTTCATTGCACTGTAACTATTCAAAAAGTTGTTTAACCCCAAAGAACAGAAGGGTACCGTGTAACTCTCCGGTTCACAACGCCAGCATTGGCCGTGGAGTCCATTACGGGTAAGACAACAGGAAGGTACAGTTCTGTGATTCCAACACTTCAGGGAGATGTGAAATGCACGCTGGGCTGGGCAGGGAGAACCAGTGAAGCTACAAAGTGCTTGATCACCTATCATGGAAGAGGTTCAAGATCATGCATACTTCTGCGTGACAGCCTACCAAAGTCACGAGCCCACAGAGCAGTAACTGACAGCTAGCCAAAGTAAGAGCGAGTTCGAAGTAGCCTGGGGAAATCTTAAAACAATTAACTCGCCTGGAAAACGGGGTCAGAATCACTCACGAAGCTCCTCAAATCCTTCCCCAGAGGAGGTCACAGTGTGTCTTTTATATGGAAACCTTTGTACATGTGTATGAACTTGGTACGGCCTTAAATGCTGCAGTTAAGGGTTTGTTCGGCTACCACCTTAAGCAGCGTGTTAAGCAATCGCTTCCTTAATGAAACATTTTTACTTCTGACAGGACTCTTAGCCTCGACTACCCAATTCCCTTTTGCCTCTTACTCTTCCCTTTTTTGCATGAAGTCATAAAAGTTATGGCAGTTATTTTTTGGCTTGTAAAAAAAAACCTATTTCTGCAGTTTGAAGATGGAATGTAAAATTTCTGTGATACATGTATATAAAAATATATTTATTGAACCATCCATACACTCATATCCATGCTGATTCCAATGGAAAAAATTAAAGTTTTCTGTAATTTTCTCTGTGGTTAATCCATAGTTGTTGTTATTCAACCGACTTTATAGGTATAACTTTTGATGCTTTGCAATTCCCCTAGAAAGAAAACGACATATAATCTGGAAAACATAACTTCACGTAAGACGAGGCTTTGCGTCATTCATTCAGGAAGTATTTATTGATATGTGTGCTACGGGAGATACAAAGATGTCTCAGACACAGATCCTGCCCGTTGGAGCTTACAGTCTAGGAGGGGCGAGAGAACATACACACGGGATGCAGCCAGAGCCGTTTCAGTGGGATGAATCGGGGACTGGACATAAAGAAGGCAGGGCAGAGAAGAGGGAAAGGAAGCTGAGGCCACCGAAATCACCCAGGTGAGGAGAGATGCGGAAGATGGCCGAGGTAGAACCGACAGGACTCAGCTGGACACTGGGTGCGGGGGTCAGAAAAGGGGGAGCAGACAGCGGGGACACGGGGCAGAGGCAAGGGCATGAGCTGAAAGAACAACGGGGTAGATCTGTGAGAAGAAATAAACATTGGCACATGAAATCCTTCTGCACAGAAACAAGCGCCCCAGACGCACTGGGCGCAGTGAGAAATGACTCATCACTCGGACAGGGATGGACGCGCCTCCAGTGACCGGTGACTTACCCCCTCCTCTGGCCACCCCTGTTTCCCAACAATTCTCGCCACTATGAAATGTCACAGTGTCGAAAATTGACTCAGTTAAGTCCTACCTCTAGGCATGCCCCCCTCATGAAAGTGAGAACAAAGGTACATTGATCCTCTCAACCACGTGAGTCATCCTGTAAGGCCGCTCGTGCACGTCCCCGTGCCTTCCGGTGGAGCCCAGGGGTTAACTCCTTGGTCCTTGTCCTCTAGGAGCTGGCGTTCTGATAATGCAGTAAAACAGATGCAGGTCACTCTAACTCTGGGTCGAAGATTTTAGCCAGGAGAAGGCATAAAGTGCTCCAGGAACATGTGTTTTCTTAAAAACCCAGACTGGGACAGACTATCCACCAGGAGGGACAATGTGGAAGGGAAGAACAGGGGGATGGATCTGTTCCTCACTTCAATCTCTGGCCACATCAACCACCAGACTGAGTTCCCCACTCCTGTTGCAATCTCTTCTCTCTTAGGGGAAAAAAAATTAGTTATTGAACTGGATCTTCAAAAAAACAACTTGGATGGCAAGGGATTTGTACAGGGACAAAGCAGATGCAAGTCTGTCTTTGGGGGGTGGGGGGGGTGGGAGAGGCACTTGAGGCCCCGGCATCAGCAACGCCGGCTCGTGAGAGGAACGAGAAGTCGTTCAGAATGGCCGCAGCAGGGCATCCGAGAAGAACGGGAGGAATCGCTGGAAAGAAAGGTCAGGACCCTGAGACTACATGGCACTGCCAGGCACCGGACAGGGCACACGCCCGAGACCAGATGGCTGCCCCTTAGGAGCTTACAGTTACAACGATACAAGGTGGGAAAGCACCACGATGTACAGAAGGTAAATGCTCACAGGTTTAGGAGAAAAATCACAGCTGAGTTTCAGCTATTAACACATTAGGATACCCAACAGCTCTGACAGCTAGTAGTACCCCCGTCCCCGAGGGGGGCACTGTCAGTGTCCCTAGACAACAGGCCCTGGTAGGGGCGGGCATGAAGAGAGTTCTAAGGAGAGAGAGAAAACCTAGAAATGACAACTGAGCTAGACAGAAGCCACCAGGTGAGTGTCTAAAACGTGGCTCCTTCCTTCCCCCACCTCCTAGCTTTCACCAGCTCTGGCTTCCAGGGGCGAACCTCGGGCCGACGAGTCATCTCTGAAGGTGTGCACGCAACTTTCCCAGGCCGATTTAGGGCTCTACACTAATGATCAATTTTCTGGGCCACCTGTATCCTTTGAAAAATGAAGGAGCTGTACAAATCATTTTAGTCCTTTCCAGCACTCACTTTCTATGACTCAAAGAACTCTAGGAGCCTCTTGGCCCTTGTGGTAACAATCAGATGGAGATTAAGGAAACATCCTGTTGTTTCTCATTTAAAATTATGATTTTTCCATGTGAATCGCAGATGATTCCAACACCGTCAGCCAAGTTCACCCCACCCCACTCTTCTTCAAATTCCAACATGTACGTAGCTGTGTGACTTCATTTTTAGCAAGAGGTGTTTGACATAATTTATTTAAGTGTGCACTGAATCTTTGAAGAAAGGAAGTCCTTTTCTGCTCCCTACTTCCTTATGCCAGCTTACTGTAGGTCTTCATTTAAAAGGGCCAAACCACTATATATATCACAAGAACATTTAAGAATTTAAACCAAATCCAAAGTAAAATAGGTGACATCAAAGCTGGGGGAAAGTTTCAGCAACCAAAATGGCTAATTATAACAATAGTTAAAACTGCTTTTATCCAGATTAAATGAAGTATGATCGTCCCCGTAGTTACTACCAAAAGTATAAGCAACTTCCCATTAAGTGGGTTTGTGAAAAAAATACTTGTTAAAGAACTTCAATAGTGAATTTTTGGTACACATCCCTTAATTTCCTTTTTTTTTTTCCAAGAAAACAAGACACATTGGATAGACACAAGTCCCTTAGGGAATCTGTGACACTGGCCACATTCCAAAGCACTAAGCATGTATGGGGTTCTGCAGCTGGCCAGGTCATATGCTGTGGAAGTAACAGTGGAACTGACTTCTAACACTATTTTCTTCTCACAGGGAACTATTGTTAAGACACAAAAACAGAACAAAACAAACCCCCTACAAGTTCAAGTGGAAATCAGAGGAAGGCAGACTGTCCAAGGTTTTCAATACCAGTCACATAATCAAAAAGCAAACAACCTTGATTCTAAACCATACATTAGCAAAAATCAAAACTAAAATAGGACATGAGGCCATCTCTAACCAACTCTTTATTCATTCAGGCCATGATGAGAAGCTGTATTTCATGGAAGCATGAACAAAGCGGGCTAATTTCAGCATTATCCTGAGCTAGGAACATACTCACTAAAAAGAATGTAAATAGAAGTTGTATCTCGCATAAGCCACCATTTTGACTTTCGTCTGTAAGAGTTCACAAGCTGCCTATGGTCCCCAGAACTTTTATGTCACAGCACACAGGTACAAATCCCAAGATGCATTACTGCCTTACAACCAGAATCCTTCCAAAATTATCTAGAACCAATGGCCAATTACTTGATCAGCAACTTTAATCTACAACCTCATCCCACACAAGACATTGCTAAATTGCTAATATATTCCTTAAGGTTTCTAAAACATTTGTGAAGACTACCGTAAGTGTCCAATACCCATTTTTGGTATACTAGGCAGTTAGCTAGAACCTCATATTCAAACAAATGTTGAAGTCGCTTCTTTTACAAGGTTCAAAATTGCTGAACTAAAAGTCATTTGCATGCAGCTCCTACAGAGATTCTTTTTAAGTAACACAAAAATAAAACTTCAATATAAAAGATATCTTTAGATCAGTAGATTTGACAAATGCAGCCATTTACATAAAAGAAATAGGCCGCTCAGCATAAACAATGGTCTACAAATTTAAACCTCATAGAAAGATCATTTCCATATAGATTCTAACAAATGTTTTCTATAAAGTGCCTCATTTTCCACTAACTCATTAAAACCAACAAGGGTTTTCAAATAAACTTGATAACAAAGAAAAGGATGAAGGAAAAGTATCAGAGGATGGCAACCGTAAGTAAGCATGAACACAACTGCTATAAACTCACCTGGATTATGTTCTAATAAAAAGCAGTTATTATCCACATCGGATTTCAAAATTGTACTAAATGTATTATTAAACCAGATAAGAAAATAAGCTAAGAACAAGTCATTATTATGGTGTTACCAAATAGTCTACAAATCAAAAGACGTCCTATTAAAAAAATAAAATCAATGTTTGCTTGAATCGCTACTCTGAAGGAAATGGAGTACAAAAATGCTAACTAACCTGGTTGAGCATGTTTTATGGACTCTGGTCTCTATACTGTAGCAATTTCATGGTCATGTCCTATTACCTTAATGCCATTCAAATGGAAATAGGTAGGCTTTTCCGTTTTGGAGGCCAATCTGCTCCTTGCTACAGGGATGGCCTGGAGACCTAGTCATGTAACTGCTCTGATGCATTTCTTCTTTATCTATTACTTTGGGGAAAACAGTCCCTAATTCACAGAGTCGTTGAGAAAATTAATTCTCCAACCTAAAACTCAAGTGCAATTCAACTAACGCTGCGGCAGTAACCTACTCAAAGTCAAATTATTATTTTTGGATTATCCGTTTCACTGTTCCCAGCAATAGCTCAGTAAGTTGGGAACACAGGAAAAACACAAGTAAAGCCCAACCTCACCATAAAAGCAAAGTATTTTTCTACCTCTCAAGATGTATTCATTTTCAACAGGTCTTAAAAGACTAAGACGCACACTGAACCAAACCAATCTTACCCAGTAAGACACAAAGTAAGTCAACCGGTGAAGGGCACTAAGGTCAGTAGAAAGGAACTAGACACCGGGCCATTCCGACAGATGAAAAATTGGATTTTAAAATCTGAAAGGTTGACTGTGATGAGCTGATGCTGTGTACAGAGAAATCCTGCCCTAACCCATTTTAGTTTTACTTTCTCCCTGCATAAATACATGTAGTACCTCTATGGTATCAGGTTTACTCCATCAGCACTAACGTGAACAGCGACGTCAGGATTTTTAATAGTGTTAATTAACCATGATGCCAAATCATATTTATGAAAGTCCAATGCTATTCAAAACTCCACAATTACCCAAACTCTGATTAGTCGAAATTACCGAAGCAAACCCGTTTTCTGAGATTATGCGATGACTCCCTGCAACAAGTTACAAGCAGCATCTAGCATACTGCTACCCGTCCAAAACAATTTTTATTAAACATTTTATTGTAGTTCTATCACAAAATTTTTAAAACCACAGTTAGTACAAATGAAGGAAAATGAGATTACTTACAGGAGAAGTTACTATAATTCCTGAAGAGATATCTAATTGCTAATTCATTTATTTTGATTTAACTGAGGGTTTATTTCAAAGCAATGAGTCTTCAACTCCGGCTCTAGTACCCCCAGCCCCCGCCCACCAGGCATCACAGGAGGACTACCCCGGTTTTCTGTAGTTGCTTCATTTTTACAGAACATGTGGCATCTCTGGCCCCACCCACTAAATGACAGCTGCGGTGTCCCCCTCCACACACCCCATAATCTCACCCATTTCCAAAGGTCCTCTAGGATATAACCACCCCAAACTGAGCACCACGGCATCTGGTTAGTGCCTTTAACCCTTTGAGTAGGAAGAACTCTTATTCTGATATGTATGCTTCCATATTCACTTATGAAAAACGATTTCTAGGTTATCCATCATTTATGACCTTATAATTACTGCAAAAATAACTCAGGCTGTTTTTTTTTCTTCTCTCCATCCCAAGCTTAATATAAGCTACAGAAGTACAAGCTGAAATTCAATTATCATTGGCCTGGGCCAAATTGAGTGGTTACCAAATAATAGTTTAAACTGACCCCCAAAAGAGCCATGTGACCCAGTTATATAAATTTCTTTATATGAAGGAGATGCTGCCAACTTTCAAATATTTGTGGTACTGAGGACCAACTGATATCATCGAATTTCATTTTATTTTAAGACTACACCCTTCAGCAAGCCTAGTTTCCCAGTAACAGAGAGACAAACATCCCTATGCCTACTCATACTATCCTCAAACAACAGCCCTGAAGATGAACACTGTGAAGAAGAAAATAAATAAGTTAAATTTGACAACCTTGCTGCCCTTCCATTAGTAATGACGAGACATCACACAAAGGCTTGCTTCACAAATGTGTAAACAAAACCTTCACCCACCTCACACACAGCACTCAACAAACCACACACTATGTAAAACGAGTATTACTCTATATTGCCAGATTAAATTTTCTTCCAGAAATATTTTAATAAAAATTGGCCATTTCCAAAAGCACCCACTGCATGCCCATCAATAAAGAGAACCATTAACAAAATAGAAAATTTACCATATGGCTATGATTTAAAGGAAAATGACTAGCAGACACTCAAGCACGTCAGCAAAGTCCAACATTAAAATCACATTCTTTCTTATGGGCTGATCAGAGTTCCGAAGATGCCAATACAAAATGCAAAACTATTTAAGTCAAAGGACCTCTACAGAAGCGTCTGTCCTCAAAGGCATTCCAGTTTGGGTCGATTTCAGAGTAAGGCATAACAAATGGACAGAAGACACACAAAGTGAAAACAGGAGTTCTACAATTCCCAATGTACTCTGAACCTGGGGGGCGAAGGGGGGGGACACATCTAGACTTTTTAAATTATTCTTCTTTAAAACAATTGCCAAGGCTGGAATCAAAGATAAATAGAAGGCACAACAGTTTTGCTCTAGTTTTGTGTTATTCAGATTCTGGTTTTGGTATTTTGTTTGTTTTTACAAATACAAATTAAACAAGAAAAAAAACTCTACCTCAAAAAACCTAACAACTCAAGAAAAGTATTATCAGTTGCATTCTAGACATTTAAAACCTATCTCAATTTAAATGTCAAGGTAAAAACAGTGGATTTTGAATCGTTTTGTGATCTTGTATTAAAAGAAAAAAACTTCACTAACACCTTTTATTCAGTTTTTAACCATACCAGAGAAAATCAAAATTGTCAATTTTTCCAATGGCAGTTTCTCCACACCAGAAGGTAGTCATGACTCTCCTAAGAAGAAACAATTTGGGTTCTTCCTGCTTTTAAAATGTTTATCAAATCTTGTATTTCTCAAAGGCTTTGAAACACGTAGAAAATAAGAAATATCCCAATGAATAAAACATACCAAATGTCAGTAATAAGCAAGACACATTACTTTGGGGAAATGGCTGTTAAAAATAAAAATCCAGTCTATATATGCAAAGTAAAGCAAGGAAACTCAGTCTTTTTTTTCTTCTTCTTTTAAAATCCATTTTTCCTAAAATATCATTCCACAAAATTGGAAGTGAAGGACTAAAAGGTGAGGAGAGGGGAAGGGAGGGGAGGGGACACACACCATTAACACGAAAAGTAAAATTGTACAAACTTAAGCAGTTTATAAGAGACCAAGGTCACACTGCAAGATACCAAAGGGTGGCTGAAAAATTCCACCATCTGCAGGTGCAGAGTCTGTCCTGCTGCATGACCATCAGTGAGGAGCAATTCACTGCCTTGGAGCAATCGCCCTTCCCACTCCAAATCCTGGTTTCTGCACCATGCCTCCACGGGGAGGGCCTCTCATTGTACCACCCAGCCCACCTCGAGGGCCTCCGGGTCCCCGCAGGCGGTTGTCTCGCCGGTCCCCTTCCCGGGCAGCTCGAGTCTTCTTCTCTTCCACATTCAGACGGACCTCACCTCTGAACATGATGGGCTGTAAGAGTCAAGGTGAGAAGATTTACACAGTGCTGATGGGCTACCAACCATCAAAGTCAAAACAGGGCTATTATAAAGGACTGGCAGCTTATAAATCACCTATGTTCTCACAGTTAAATTTTTGTTTCAAATTCAGAACACATAATGTTCCCAATAACAAATATATGGAAAGGTGGTTAGGTATGCAGGGATATGCAGGCTAGTTCAAAAAAGTCTGCTTCAGCAGCACAGCAACACAAGGTAATTCTCATTGTACTTATTAAACGTTACTTCCCCATAGAGTGACATAATAGAATATAAGAGCTGCCACCTTCTCTACAGATGGCGAGGCTTCGAATAAAACCCCATCACCACCTATGTGGAAAGTTTGTGCTGCACGTGTTTATGCGAAGTCACACATACATGTCAAACACATCACTAACTTCATCTAAGTATAACTTCCACAAGATGCTACTGGCCTTAACAGAATCTTGGAAAATACTGAAGACAATAGAGAGAACAGTGTCTTACTGAAAAGAAAAAGATACAATACACCCACACGAAGTCACCGGCCTTTCTCGCCCAACAGCTAAGGTAGGAAACAAAGGGTTCCTCCAGATTCCAGTGAACTCCGTGTGCGTACCTCCCTGGCACTCACTGCTGGCCTTCTAACTGAAATACTGTGTAAAATAAATATCTACAGTGCTTACTACGCAGAGAAGTGCTCTGCATGCCTCATGTTTATGATCTCATCCGACATTCACAGCAACCCTCTGAGGACTGTTGTTATGTCTGCTTTACAGACCAGGCACGAAGGGCCAGGGGCGGTAAGGAACTCGGCTCATGGTCACAACACCAGTGAGCAATGGAAGAGGAATGCACAGCTCGGGACCACTCTGCTGCGCTGCGGTGTCAGACACCGTGGCCACCAGGCTTGTGCAAGCTACTTCTGCGCTCACAGAGAACCGCGCAAGGGGCTCCTATCAATACAGAGAGATGAGGGAGAAATCAAGCTACTACATTTAAAGTTCCCAAAATAAAAAGGAGTGATCTGAAATATACATGTAGAAGAGTCTTTTCTGAACTCTAATTCTAATTTATATTTTAAATTCTGATTAAATATACATTTATGCATTTATAAATATATGTATGTTACTTAACACTTAATATACATATTTTTATACACATACTATACAAATCACTTTGCATGTGATTTGAAGTGTTGTTCCAGGCAATGTTCTAGATTCAGCAGGAAAAATAAAATCGTATTAAAGCCTCAAAGATGAAGGCGAGAGAGGGTGGGGCTGAGGACATCTGAAACATAGTTATGGAAGACATTGCTGAGGAGGTACGAGGGCAGAAACAATCTGCATGGAAAGGTATCAGACACCCTCACAGCCCCTCTTGTGAGGAACTTCACCTCAAACAGTTCTTATGGATAAAGACACGACAGCTTACCAGCTTACCCACTTTCGTTAAAAGAAACCACCCCTTATCTTGGACAATTAGCTAAGAAGCCAACGATCAAGTCTGACCTCCTCGAGCCCAGTGGGAGTATCACATTTGGTAAGGACAAGGAGAAGTCGAGGCTGCCCTGGACAGGCTGGCCGGCCACTGCACCCACTGCATGCTCACTGACGGGTTCACCCACAAAGCCCACTGGAGATGTCTGGGTTCCGTGTGCTGTGGTGTGGGTGAGAGAAGCCACTGTTCTCTAATTTCTCAGTGTTGTGCAGGAGATGCTTCACAAACCTAGTGACTTCGATGCACACGCCTCACTAGCACTGCAGGTAACGCTCGCCTGCAGGTTAAGGCTCACACAGCGTTCCGATCATATCAAACAGCTGCAAACACCGCGGAGAACCTCTGGGAAACAATGACTCACAACATTTCTATCACACGCTTAAAAATGTGTAGTTCGAGCCCTGGCTGGTGTGGCTCAGTGGATTGAGTACCAGCTTGCAAACCAAAGGGTTACTGGTTCGATTCCCCATCAGGGCACATGCCTGGGATGCAGGCCAGGTCCCCAGTTGGGGGAGTGCTCAAGAGGCAACCACACACTGATGTTTCTCTCCCTCTTTCTCCTTCCCTTCCCCTCTGTAAAAATAAATAAATAAAATCTTTAAAAAATGTGTAGTTTTAATTTGCAGAGATTGGCAACAGATTAGTGGTTGCCAAGGGCCGGGTAGAGAGGATATGGGGAGACTGCTTAATGGGAAAGGTGCTTACTTCTGATGACAACGTTTGTAACGAGGCAGGCAACGCCTGCACGGCAGTAAGTGTTAATAAAGGCCACTGCACAGAACTAGACTTAGCAGCCGAGCGGGGGGGAATAGCCTCATAAGCTATACGAATGTCTAAGCACTATGCTGTACACCACTTTATAATGTTGAATGTCAACTATAATTGAAAAAATTTTAAAAAGAAATGTTTTACCATTTTTTAAAAAGTGAAAACAGCCCTGTCCAGTGTGGCTAAGTTGGTAGGAGCATAGTTTGGTAAACCAAAAGGTCTTGGGTTTGATTCCTGGTCAGGGCACATACCTAGGTTGCAGGTTCGGTTCCCGGTCCAGTTGTACCCTATCCTAGGTCTAGGCATGTACCAGAGGCAACCAGATTGACGTTTCTCTCTCACATCAATGTTACTCTCCCTCTCTCTCCCCCTCCCTTCCCCTCTCTCTAAAAATCAATAAGCATGTCCTTGGGTAAAGATTAAAAAATAAATTAAAAATAAAATTAAGACAGTTATTTTTATGTGAATTTTACATGAAGTTTTTTAAAAAGTGAGAGTTTTAAGATTTCACACCAATCTCAGTAAATTAACGATTATTTAATAACCCTCTGCTCCTCTCTACTACCAGTTCTCGGGAAAGTGTTGCTTGCTAATGAAAGATGCGGGGGAAGGGAAGAAGAGTCCTTTAGGAAAGACAAGTAAAGCAAGTCCGAGTCTACAAATCCCTCGGCAATTAGACTCACAGTTTTGTTAATAGAAGGGGTTCCAAGCTGGGTGACTCCAAAGCCAGACAATTTACAGAACAAAAGAAGCCCCTCACTTACAGCCCAGCCAGCAGTTTTGTACCAAGACTGCCTGGGGCAAACAGCCTCTTAAGTTACCTGAGCTACACGTGACACTGTACTTCCTGTGCTACACCAGAAGCCACCACCAAGAAACGGAATTTGCATAAATCTCAGTGCACTGGTAACTATGAGTTATTTACTTCTCACCATTCACTTGTTAAAAAACTAAGCAATTTAGGACAGAAGCTTTGTTGTTCTAAACCCCCAGGCAGTTCTTTTGACACTAATGACTTAACGTGCTAGAACCTATTACCCAAACCCATTGGAATAAATTACACTTTACATATATAACATGTAGTTGGTAAGGATGAACACTCAAAGAGCCAACACACATGCTTGTTTTTAAAAAAAAAAAATCAAGATGAGAAACTGCTTACCCTGTTGCTAAGGACCTTTTGAACAGGCTCAGAATCATCAAACACGACGAAACCAAAATTGGGTAATTTCCCACCACTGTTAATGCGCAGCTCCACCACATTCCCATAATCTGCAAGTGAGATACAAATTCTCAAATAACTCATTAGAACATTTCTTCTCAGTATTACATGCACACTATCCAGTATGACATGGCTACAGAGCGCCTGGAATATGGCTAGTCACTACCAGTATGCGTCAAAAACACGATTTTGAAAACTGAGCACAGAAACATGTACTCCCTTACATGCTTTAACATGCTGAAACGGCAGTTTAGACACACTGTGTTGAATGATTACATGTGACTCATCTTCCAGTTCTACTGGCGAGTGCTGCATTGGAAGAACTCGGTGCTCACAACTCAGCCACCTACTTTGAAAGAAGTCTTTGAGCTCCGACTTATCCACGTCATGCGGCAGATTGCCAATGAAGAGCTGGTGACTGTCAGGGTGTCTCACAATTCTCCGGGGCTCGATGTCACCTTGCTCGCCAGCCTCACGGACTTGAGAGAAAACAGAAACAGAAATGAAAGATGAAGACACCTTTCAGTGACTGTCCCATTCAATTGCTTTCTCTCTACCCTGAATACAGGTAGTCCCACTGATTCCACCATTTCTTAGGTAAGCAAACCTCAAGCACGTCCCCGCCAAAAAAACAAGTTCTCACCTCAAAAATCCCCCAAACTAGGAATGTCACCCTTATATGCTCTCACCTGGTCTAGGTCCCCTCTGGGGAGGAATATTTATCCGCTGTTCTCGAACCCTTTGATCCCTCTGAGGCCTCTGTGGTGGAACCTGAGATTCAGGCTTAGACTCCGGACGAGGCTGAAAAATTTGTAAGTTAACTTTTGTGTAAAAACAAAGCAAGCTTACTTTTCTCTTGTGAAGTTTTTTTTTTTTAATTTTTAAAAATGTTTATTGATTATACTATTACAGTTGTCCCATTTTATTCTCCCCCTTTATTCCCCTCCACCCTGTACCCGTCCCTCCCGCATTCCACCCCCCCCAAACTTCATGTCCATGGGTTGTACATATTAGTTCTTTGGCTTCCCCATTTCCCATACTATTCTTAACCAACTTCTGGTTGTTTTGTACCTACCATTTATGCTTATTCCCTGTACCTTTTCCCCATCTCTCCCCGCACCCCCACTGATAACCCTCCATGTGATCTCTATTTCTGTGAATGTGTTCCTGTTCTAGCTGTTTGTTGCTTAGTTCATTTTTGTTTTTGTTTTTTTAGGTTCAGTTGTTAATAGTCATGAGTTTGTCATTTTACTGTTCATATATTTTACCTTCTTTTTCTTAGATAAATAAGTCCCTTTAACATTTCATATAATAAGGGTTTGGTGATGATGAACTCCTTGAACTTGACCTTATCTGGGAAGCACTTTATCTGCCCTTCCATTCTCAATGATAGCTTTGCTGGATAAAGTCATCTTGGATGTAGGTCCTTGCCTTTCATGACTTGGAATACCTCTTGCCAGCCCCTTCTTACCTGCAAGGTTTCTTTTGAGAAATCAGCTGATTGTCTTATGGGAACTTCTTTGTAGGTAACTATCTCCTTTTCTCTTCCTACTTTTAAGATTCTCTCCTTATCTTTAATCTTGGCTAATATAATTATGATGTGCCTCGGTGTGTGCTTCCTTGGGTACAACTTCTCTGGGACTCTCTGAGCTTCCTGGACTCCCTGGAAGTCTACTTCCTTTGCCAGATTGGGGAAGTTCTCCTTCATTATTTGTTCAAATAAGTTTTCAATTTCTTGCTCTTCCTCTTCTCCTTCTGGCACCCCTATGATTTGGATGTTGGAATGTTTAAAGTTGTCTCGGAGGTTCCTAAGCCTCTCCTCATTTTTTTGAATTCTTGTTTCTTCATTCTGTTCTGGTTGAATGTTTCTTTCTTCCTTCTGCTCCAAACTGTTGATCTGAGTTCCCATTTTCTTCCCTTCACTGTTGGTTCCCTGTACATTTTCCTTTATTTTACTTTTCACAGCCTTCACTTTTTCCTCTATTTTGCGACCATACTCAACCAATTTTGTGAGCTTCCTGATTATCGGTGTTTTGAACTGTGCATCCAATTGGTTATCTCTTCATCACTTAGTTGTATTTTCTGGAGCTTTGATCTGTTCTTTCATTAGGACCATTTTTTGTGTGTCAGCACGCCTGTTACGTAGTAAGAGGCAGAGCCTTAGGTGTTCACCAGGGCGGGGCAACCCACATAGCTGCATTGCAACGCTGTATTTGGGGGAGGGGTCCGAGAGGGAACACTGCTATTTGCTCCACTCTGTCGTTTTTCAGTCATTTCCCCTGCTACCCACAATCAAATTGGGCCCTTCTGGTGCTGATTCCCAGGTGGGTGGGCTTGTGTATGTTCTAGGACACTGTGGGTCTCTCCATCGGACTCTCCTGTGAGGCTGGGAGTTTCTCCTGCTGCTGCCTCAACCCCCACAGGTGTTTTCAGTCAGAGGTTTGAGGCTTTATTTCCCCGAGCAGGGACCCTGGGTTGTGGGTCTGTCCCGCTCCCCAGTTGTTCTTCCCAGTTCATCTGCACACGAATGTGGGACTGCCTGCTCCACCAGTTGCTGCCTCGCCAGAAGTCCTCTCCGCCCCAGCTGCCCACACCCACCCCTCCTACCCACATCAGTTCCCACACTATTGAAAACTCTGTGAAACTACATTACTCAAAATACAAGTAAATTTGTCTTAATACAAGCATAATGAGAAACTCACCTGGGAAGCTGGGACTTTAACAACATGAGGTGGAATCCCAGTAACTGGAACAGCTCCACTGGGTGGAAGGTTCTTGCTGGTCACAGATGCCCAGGAAAATGTCTAAGGTGACAGCATACCAACACCAGCTGATTACACCGTATGTCAGAACAACGTAAAAGCTACCAGCTCCTGGTTGCTTGTACATACTATACGCACTGCATTTTCACAGGCAGGACAGTTCAGAGGTGTCCTGGCATTCCATCCTCCCCCGTCTTCAAATTCAGCACTAAAACTTCCCAGGGCTGCTATGACACAAACACTGACCCAGGCACACCAACTTTAGAATTGTCATAAACACCTTCTGATCCACATCAAAATCACCAAACCCTGTTATTTAACTCTTAACTATCTTCTTCCTAATCTCTACTACCCTGACCCTAATCCAAAACATCATCCTCTCTCCCGGAATCACTACAACACCCACCTAACAGCTACTACTCAGCCGATCTGTATCTAGCCAACTACTTTTCTACCTGTCGGCTACCGTCATCTCAGCTTCCCACTCAGTTACCAGCTGAAGGAGAGACCAAGAACCCTACCCGCTTTACAGACAGACAGTTCCCATACCTAGTGCAATACCTACCACAGAGGCACCGGATGAACTGTCAGACAACACACATGATGTTATGAGAACTCTGACCCCAGAAATATAGCAGTAAAAGATATTCCTTCATAGAGTCTCAAATGCAAAGGTTCTGTGAGTTAGGTAACATCACCCTGATGTGACTTAGGGGAATATGAAAAGCTTCAAAATTTTGAAACCAGATATTCTAACTAGAAAAATAGTTGTATTTCAGCAGTTTGCTTCTACTCCTACTATAAAGTCATCCTTAATTACACTTCACAGAAAAGGCAGGCAAGTCTGTTGTCTCGTTATTTTTTGAAGATACATTTCCACTTATTTGTTTAAACAAGCATGTAATAATTTGCAATTTAAAAGATGAGGGGTTGTTAATAAGCCAATAAAATAGCACCTGACATTTCTGGTCTAAACAGTATTTAAGCTTCCTTAGAGGGAGAAACAATTTACTTTTGATTTTACAAAGCAATGCGTATCTTCTTATCTAAGAGGCACGGCTCAGCGTGTAAGAAATTTCCCTGAACCGCCAATATGAACATGTACCTACAAAAGTAAACCAAGCAGTAACAAAGGAGAAGAGAGATTCTGAAAATAAACTAGAAACGGAATAAAAACGCAGGCATGCTGCGCACCCTCAGGTCTTCCTGCGCGGTCTGGGCCATGTCTGCAGGTGCTGGAGAAGAGCTCTTCTGCGCCTCCTCAGGAGCAGCCTCCTCCAAGGGCGGTTCACACTTTTCCTCCTGGACTTCAGACACAGGTTCTGGCTCTGGCTCCGGTTCAGGATCAGGCTCTGGTTCAGCAACAGGTTCCTCTAAATGTTCTTCCAAGTCATTGCTTCAACAGGAAAATTTGAGAACTATTACTCCGCCTCCATTGACTTAGCAAGAAATTCCCAAGTCTTCATTAACTGTAGAGACCCAAACCCCGAAACGATCTAAGAACTACATGTCTGAGTATGAGCAAATCTTAACTACAGTTAGATTAGCTCAATTCTCATGAGCAAATGCATCAAAATGAACCAAACCAGTTTCCCAGCTAGAATCCCAAAACTATTACAATCTACCTCTCACACATCACAAATGCTAACAGGCTGTGAGGAGGGGAGGGCGAGGGAGCTGCTCGCTGGGCAGGGTCAGTGTTGCAGGGGAAAGGTTTAGAGTCGGGCTGCCCAGCCGTGCAGACAGTTGACGCCGCTACACAACACACTTAAACATGTTAAGGAGGTAACTTTGTTATGTGGTTTTACCACAGAAAAACCTGCCATAATAAATAGGAGAACAAAGACTCTTTATGATTCAGAACAGTTCTTAAACTTCCACATAAATCAGTGTATTGAAGCTGTAGGTGTCTTCCCCCCTGAAATTCTAATTTGGTAGGTTTGCGGTGCGACAATCAATCATTTTCAACCAGCCAGCCGGGTAAGTCCTGTGGTTAGTTCATCAGAACACTTTGAGAAACATTATAAAATGTCATGTAAGTATTGAATATTAACATTACTGGGATTACATGGCAACAAGTAAATAATTTACTAATTTCTACTCCTATCAAACGCATTTCTATTCTAGTTGTAGATTAAAACAAAAAAATAATCAGCTAAGATACAGTCATGCATTTACTGTCTAATTAATGAAATTCTTTTCTGCTGCAAATCATGTCAGAATTTCCATCAATTTCTGCCTGATCTCTAAATAAGTCCTTGTACACTTTATATCCCCCCCAAAGCACTTAATGTAGTGGCTCGATGGGCTAATTACTCAGAAAGAAATCCCATCTCTTGCCCTGGCTGCTGTGGCTCAGTGGATTGGGAGCTGGGCTACAAACCAAGGGGTCATCGGCTCGATTCCCAACCAGGGCACATGCCTAGGTTGCGGGCCAGGTTCCCAGTTGGGGACACATGAGAGGCAGTCACACATTAATGTTTCTTTCCCTCTCTTTCTCCCTCTCTTTCTCTAAAACTAAATATGTAAAGTCTTAAAAAAAAAAAAAGAAATCTCAACTCTTTTTCATTTATCAGCCCCCCCCCCCAGAAAAAACTAAGCCAAAAAGCAACTGAAGATAATATGTAAATAGTCCTCATAGAGCAAACTATATTAAACAGATTACAGATTTTTGAAGCTCAAAGATAGCAAAAGTAAAGCCTTACTATTGGGAAATTGTCATTGTTTTCTGAGATAAATCTGAGAATACACGACTGCGTTCCAAGAAAGAGGAAGAGCACACAACCCAAATTCTCATGCAGCTCTGGACAGACGAGCACTTTTCCTTACCTGACAGGCTGATCGTAGAAAGTTCCAGGATCATCAGGTGCCACCTCCGGTGTCTGCTGTCTTTCTTCAGGTTCCTCCACTTCTTCCTCAGACTCTTAAGTGAGAAAACAGATTTTAAAGTAATCTGTGCTTACTTAAGTCACAATAGTCACCACAATAAAAAAAGGCAACAAAATAAGAAAAGTGGATGCATATTCAGTAAAATGATGGCACAGCCTGAAGGGGACTGTAGTGTCAGGTTAAGAACAGGGACTCTGAATCACACTGCAAATAATCCAACACAGGCTCTACCACCTAAAACTAGCCATGTGACGGCATCAGGCAAATTCTCCGTATTGCAGTGTCCTAATCTAATAAACGGGAGCAATAGTACCCAAAGTACTTAACTATAAGGCTGTTGTACTGCATAATAAATATACAAGGCTTAGCATCATCTCGCCAGACAGAAATTGTTCTGAGACAATTATCCATGGGTCTTGTGTGTTTCTACACATCCTGCAATTGAGGCAATCAATGGCTACCCTTTATTCCAGACTATCTTTTAACAACCTTTACATAGCAAACCACCTCGGAAAATAGCATGTCCCTCCAGAGCCATGGGCAGGCATATTTACCGCTCATTCTAAAAGACTTGGGTTCCCTAAACTTAAGGTTCCATTCTTGTAACGCACCCTGTTGCCATACAGGTATCATGTGGACTTCAATGTCCCATGGAAACTGTGACAAAAATGCTACTACTCTTGCTGTAATAACCTGTCTACTTCTGATTTAGGAGTTTTATGTCTTCTACCAATATCCATGCAGCAGACTAACTTATTATCTTCAACTATGTTAAAAACTCAGGCCCTTCATATGTCTTGACAAGCAGAAGTTATCAACGAAGAACATAGACTATAATGGAAACATTCAAGAAACCCATATTCTCTTTTGAGTCAATTGATCCCACCAAAAAAATTTAGGCAAGTAACTTACCCTCCTGAGGCTCAGTGACAAAGCCACCGAAGACCTCATCTTGGTACCGGAAGATATCATTGTGAACGTAGAACTTATTGGCAACAGAGCCCTGCAATGCCAACAAAAGGTTTTTACTATTCAGCAGACTTTTACCAAACTAAATCACCCTACACCAGCGGTTCCGGACTGAAGGCATTATTGATCCCCACCCGCCAAGAGCCACTTGGCAATATCTGGGAGCATTTCAGTTTTCCCAACAAGCAGTGCGGCAATTGACAACTACTGAGGAGAGGGCAGGGTGCTGCCAAAGCATCCTTCAATGCACAGGACAGCCAGTCACAACAAAGACTTAATTCAGTCCAAGATGTTAATACTGCCAAGGCCAAAAAGCCCTGCTCCACATTATGCCTGTTAAAAACTACACTCAAATACATGGCTTGCTTTAAATACCACCAGATGGATACCAAAAGTCAATAAAGCTTTAAGTATATAAATGCCACAGCCACACCTCACACCATTTCTTGACCAATAAATACCCACTGCCAAATGTGAGAGCTTCTAACCCCCTAAATGTGCATCCAAGACCACCGACACAAGCAGTCACGGGTGTGACAAGTTTGCAGACACCAGATTAAGACACTCTTGCACCTAGATCCAAATACGTCAACTACTAGTTAGTTATTCAACTTCTAAGGCTGTGTCCTAATCTGTAAAAAGAGATACCACCCTATTCCTCAGAGCTCTGAGTATTAAATGAGATAGTTTACGTAACAATGCATTATATACTAAGGTAATGTCAGATTCTTCCTTTCATACCTCAGATAATCCCATGCACATTTAGAAGTCCATCAACAGTTTGACACTGCAGATAATCTAAGGCTTCCTCTAAAAATCATGACTAAAACGACCTCATGTAATTTTTCAAAGATGACTCAGTTATTTTCTATTCAAACAGTAAAATAATAGGGGTTTTAGATTCACGATCCTGAACAGAAAATTATCTAAGAGTAATGATGGAGGAAACATTTATTCAGCAAGTCCTCACTGAACCACTTCCACATGCTTATTTGCACAGGCTTCCTGCCCTGGCTCAGCCGGCACCCACCGGGAAAACAGTACAGATGCAATTATTCAACCTGAACCCATGGTCCTTCCACGATGAGCACGGAAACTAAAAAGAACCAGCACTCCTTCAAGAAAACAGCTGATTGCAGGGCCGGGGCTGGAGCAGAGACACTGCGAGGTGCGCCTGAAACACCCTGTGCCACAGAGTCACAAAGTGCTCATAAATATTTATACACACACACACACACACACACACACACACACACACACTCAGAATCCAGCTTAAAGAGGTTCACACTTATCATGTCTGGAACATTTTGGATATCAATATAAAGTTAGCAATGCATTAAACCCATTAAATAAACAAAGACTCCATGAGTGATAACAGACAAAAGGCAAAGTTCTTCACAGCAGAATACTACAGGGAACCTACCCACGTGGCGAGGCAAACGTAGCCCAGCCTCTGACTTGGAAAGCCAGCAGGGGGCGTGTCAGCACACAGGAAGCCAACCCCACCGACCAGTTCTCCCATGAGGAATCAGGCCTGCATTGTACCTGGGCCACTTTGAGGCTTGCTTTTGCTAAAACTCCCTCACCCTGAATTGAGGCAGCCAATGCTTACTGCGATCTGTGCTAAACCTCCCAAGTATGGGGTGTAACCAGTTTAACCACTTTTCCCCTTTACATTTGCAAATGTCCTTTTTCTTTGAAGTAATTAGCAACACTCTTTTCTTTGTTATCTGTAAAAGGTAACCACCTAGAGCGAACCTGTGCATAGTAAATGAGGACCATCCTTGTTGTAATGTGCCCAGAGCATCAATAAAAGCCTGTCCAGGCAGGGATCGGGGCCCTCTCTCTCACTTAGAGAGCAGCCGTGCCTCCCTTTTTCTCCACAGGATTTCAGTAGTACGTGTGAATTTGTTTGTCATTCATTATAGCCATAACACAAACAGCCACAACGCACGGTCCCCACTGGACAGAGTCAGCATCAGAATACCAACTAATAAACACAGAATGATAGAATCAGACAATCATCATTTGTAACCATCAGAGTAGAGTTGGTTCCAGCAAGAATCATCAATGAATGCAAAAACTAGTACATAAGCCTAATGAAGAAGAGGGTATTTGCAGAGTTTCAAAGAACCACCCACAATTTACTTACTAATGAGAGAAGCAAAAGTACTACCTGTACAGTGGCAACACCTGTTGGCCATCACCTTAACTAAGTAATCAACGTTAACATCAAAATGGTAGAGTCTGGCCGGCTAGCTCAGTTGGCTAGAGCATTGTCCAGATAGTCCAGGGTTGCAGGTTCGATCCCCAGCCAGGGCACATATAAGAAACCAATGAATGCATAAATAAGTGGAACAACAAAGCAATGTTTATCTCTCTCTCTCACTCTCATTCTCTCCCAAATCAAATAGATAAATAAAAATTTTTTTTAAAAAGACTAAATGAATCAAGAGCCTCCCTAATGTGAAGCACTAAAAGACACGCATGTATGTACATAACCTAAATCCGATCCCAAGCACCAGACAACTCAAACTAAGGCATTCTACAAAGTATCTTGATCGTGTTCTTTCAAAATATCAATGCCACAAAAAATAAAAGATTAAATAATTAATGCAGATAAAAGGAGGCTAAAGAGACATCATGGTAGACTCAATCATGGGCAGGGGCAATTACTGTAAAGGATGTTATTGGGAAGAGAACCACAATTTAAATATGGACTACAGACTGATAGCTGTACTACATCAGTACTTCATGAATTTGCACTATAGAGCGGAAGACAATTCCTTAGTTTCGGAAAATGCTCGAGTACTTGAGGATGACTAGGCATGCTATCTCCAAGGGTGAGAATTTAAAGTGAAACAGAATACTCTGTAAAACAGAAAAAGAATTCTAAACGTGTGTTCAAGTGTTGACAGTGGCTCCAAAGAGAGAGCATGTGGGAGTTACTGTATTTTTATGACAACTTTTCTGTAAATCTGAAACTTCAAAATGAATCGTTTTTTACAGAGGTGTCTCTTTTTTCACACTCCTTGTTTCTTTCCTCATACCTCAGGAGCAAGGACAAATGTCTGCATGAATCTTCTCAAAGCCTGGTTGTTATTGGAGAGCAAGCCCATGACCTGGACCACCACGCCGTCATTCAGAGTGGCGTGGGCGTCGACATGGCGAATCTTAGTGTGGCAATTGGTGAAGTTCTGGGACATCACTTTCCTATGGATTTCCTAGGGAATGGAAGACTGGGTTAATGCCTTACACTGTACACAATCTCCAACAACAACAAAACTTTCCAACACAACACAAGTACAGAGAATTTGCATGTTGAATTACAAACTACACAGACCCTATTCTGATTTGTCTTTATACAGAGAGTTTATTTGAGCCAAACTGAAGACTATGCCAGGGAGCAAAAATCCTTCAGTATATATGCATCATACAAAATGAGCAAATGTGACATCACAAGCACTCAATAACTATATGAACCAAAGTTACCGAATACCTAAATTTCTACAAAGCTGAGAACTCTGATCTTTAATATCAGCAAATCTATTAAGCATGCATCTACCTCAATGTTAAGGGTCATTTTCTAGTTGCTAAACAACCCACGTGAAGCTTGGCAAGCTTACTTTTTGTCCATAGACTGCATCTGCGGGCTTTCCGTTGGAATCCAGCCCCCCATGGACGTAAGAAGAGTTCTTTCCATAAAATCTGTGAAACAGAAATATAATTTACTCATCACCCCCAAGTATCCTAAAACCAGGCATTTATTTTTCACGTTTGGTACCTAACCACCTCAACAGCGGCCTCTTGGAAGCAGGGGTGTGTGTTCTATTTCCTCTTTGTACGCACTCACAGTCATCCCCTGCGTGCCAGTAAGCACAGCTGGCTGGGGACAGATGTGGTCAAGGAGGCAGAACACTCCTTGTACAAGTCAAAACTTCCAGGGGTTCAGGACAGGTGGTCATGGCGGGAAGGCCACCTAAAATAAAACGGAAGTCCCTGTTTTCAGTCACGAAGGAAATAGGCAGTTCTGATACGATCTGTACTCTCCACAGACCTGGGGAGTCCTTCGGTTCCTAAGACTACGCGTGCAAGATGCCCATTACAACCCAGTAACTCATCATGCAGGTGGGTTTTAGGAGTCATTCGTAGTAACTTTTGCTGATGCGTTACAGGCTATAGGCTGCAATTCCCATTGCTTTCGTTTTTCTACTCAACTGCTTATTTCCGTTATAATACTGAACTGGACCAGGAAGCTGGTGCAGGCTTAACCACACTACACCTTAAGGATCTGATATCCAGTTCCAGATCAACAATTTCTCCCAAGTAAGGCCACACATGCCATTGCCCACAAGACCCCAAGTATATCCTTTAATTGTTAAAGTCATTAAAAGGCTGCACGTTAGCCAATGAAATCGGTTCACTGCGGGCTAAGCTCCTCGTTACATCTAAGATGTACTTCAGAGATGAAATGTGAAAAAAAAGGGTGCCTTAGAATCAATAAATAGCAATACTGATGGAAAACATATGAATAGACCATAGTCCTCCATGTACAATGCACACCCACGTTTTTGGCCCAAACTTTTAGGAAAATCTTTTATTTTCATTTTTTAATTCAATTATTTATTTATTTACTTATATTTAAAAACAAAACCAATGATCATATTCCAGGGTATTATTTTGCACACAGATATCGTTACTGCTTTCTAGAGTTACACTTTTAACGCATAAGCCTAAATAAAAGAATTAAAAACATCTATATAGACACGGAATTAGTACTACTATAATGTACAAGTTTTTTCTGTCAAAAATATGGGCAGAAAAGTGCGCATTATACACCGCAAAATACAGTACTTGGTTAGTTTCTTCCAACCCCAGCTCCTTTTTACATTCAAATTTACCTAACTTCTTTGGGCACAGAATAAAATTTTAACCTAAAACACAATAAAAAGGAAAAAAAGTTTGGCGACTTTTTCTATCACTAGTAGTTCTATGAATACCAGCAAAATATTAACTCCTTAACATCTTTATCTGCAAAATGAGGTTAACTCTCCCACAATGCTTTATAAAAAGTTTTGGAAAAGATCAAAAGGAAATAGGTGAAAGTGTTTTGGAAATTGTGAAGTCTTAAAAAAAGAGAGAGAGACAGAGATTTTCCACTTTGACAGTAAGGACTCAAAGTCAATTTACAAGGAAACCCTCCCACACCGTTGGCAGGGATGTAAAAGTGGGGCGGCCACTAAGGAACAGTGCGGAGGTCCCTCAGAAATTAAGAACAGACCTACCGTATGACCCAGTAACTTGAAAATACCTGTCTGTAAAGACCTATATATACCCTAAGTTCACTGCTGCATTATGCACAGTAGCCAAGACACAGAAACAACCTAAGTGTCCTTTGATGGATAACTGGATGTAGAAGAGGTGATACATATAGACAACGCAATATTACTCAGCCATAAAAAAGATAAAACGTTGCCACTTAAAACAACATGGATGGGTCTTGGGAGTACCATCCTAGGTGAAATAAGTCAGCCGGACAAGGACAAGAACCACAATTTCACGCATATGTGGGATACAAAACAAAAAGCAATAAACCAAACCACTCATAAAAACAAACCTAACGGTGGTTACCAGAGGGTAAGGGCGGGGAGGAAGAAGATGGTAAAGGGGGCCAAATATACAGCAACAGAGGAGACTCTGGGTGGTGAGCACACAATGGAGTACACAGGTGTTGCATTACAAAGTTGTGACCTGAAATTCACAAAATGTTGTTAACCAACATTACCCCAACAAATTTAATTTTAAAAAATTGAATACAGTAAAAGGAAAGATTTTATATATTTTCTTTTGCATCTAATAATCATGTGCTATCCAATATGCAAGCTGGTCAAAGAATAGAGGAAAGACAGTTCTTATCCAGCAAACACACATTTTGGAATTTCTAAGAATTTTAACAAGTCCGTTTATATTTAAGAGTTATGTATAATGAAGCAGTGTTTATAAGGGGAAACAATGAAAGCAATTCACCAGGGGATTAAAGTATGCTACATCTCTATAAAATAAAAACTCTGTGGATATTAAAATTAATGGGAAACATGCATAACCCATGTAAGAGGCCCCAGATTATCAAATAAGCTAAAGGATAGCACATTAAAATGTTTACATATACATAGAAAAACTGTTAGCATGGATTCACTTCCATGTTTATTTCATTATCTGTTTAAATTTATAACAAGCATGTATCGTCTACACTGAAAAAAATAAACGTACTTTTTTAAAGCACATCGACACAAGAGCATGTTAATACAAGAACAGTTTTCGGTATTTTTCAATACATTCCTACTAAGTAATTCATGACTCACCAAAAACAGCAAAACAAAAAACGAAGACAAAAGCATGGATATTATTACAACTTTACATTTTCAGGTATTATTTTTCTGATAATGTATGAGTTTCGGTAACTGAAGTCTAATTTTTAAATCTTATTTGTATATCCTATTTAAAATGACACCATCTGAACAACCGTAATTTACTGGTACTTATACAAAGCACTATTATGCAACAACCCTCCAAGGAACATGATGAGTAAGAGACTCTCAGGACAAGCACCCACGTGCTAAAAGCAGCACCTGAGCACGCAGGGAGAAGGTGTTACCTGTGCAGCATGTCCGGGGCCTGGTTCAGCAGGGTGTAGTACTGTCTCACGAATTCCCGCCCGACCAGCAGGGGACTAGGCTTCTCCATAACCATTGCTTTGGTCAATTCAACCTGGAAAAGACAAATATGTTCAACCAGGAAGACCAGGTATCACACAAAGGAAAGACTGGCAGGGGAGAAGGTCACCACTGAGCTAAAACCAAATCAAAGTAAGACAAGAGCACTTCAGAGATTCTTGGTTTTAAAAAGAAATAATTACTATAAAAAGAAAACCCACGGACCAAGTGAGACTTCATACATCCAAATTTGCTGCAATCAGCTAAATACTGGGAGAAAAAAGAAACACTACGAAGAATTAATTCATATTATTCCTGATACTCGATTTTCTTACGCTAAATATAAGAACCTCACAGGCACGTATTTCTGACACACGTCCTATCACAGTTCTCCTAAGAGTGCTCCAGGGGTAAGAGTGCAAACATACCCTTACTCACGAAGCACTTCACTCCAGGGCAACAAAATCCAACGGTAACTATAGCTTAGGCACACACGATCACACTTCTGGTCAAACTAAGAGAAATACTTGGTATCTTTATAAACAAAACCACAAAAACTAGAGCTCTAAATATGCTTTATTCATTCTATAGTAGGGCCAAAAATAGTATGAAAATAACAAGGGTACCAAGTTAACAAACAAAATGATTTTTACTCAAAATAATCCCTGCCACGTCACAATTATCACAATGATTTAAAGTTGGTACCTGAGTGTTAAGAAACACACCTGACAGACACTACGTCCTCGATTACTGTCAGTTATTACTTTAAAAGAAACTCTTTAAGGATATGATTTTGTAACTACCGCCTATTCACCTGAAACTAACGCAAACTAATATTAACATGAATTGTTTTTTTTAAATGAGCCTTCTTTTTTCACAAAGATTTTTTTATTTTCAGAGAGAGGGGAAGGGAAGGAGAAAGACAGAGAGAGACTCATCAACCAACGTGTGGCTGCCTCTCACACAACCACTGCTGGGGACCTGGCCTGCAACCCAGGCATGTGCCCTGATGGGGAATCGAACCTCGACCCCTTGGTTTGCAGGCCCGTGTGCTCAATCCACTGAGCCACACCAGTCAGGACTACTAATAAAAATTGTAATTGAAAAATAAAATTAAAAAAGAAATTCAAACAAAAAAAGTAGGAAAAAAACTTTGAAATGACATGTGACATGAGATAATCTCAACTTTTCATTTAAGGAGCTAACATTATCTTCAATTTAAAAGCAAACAGAGCAATATATACAGATTAATTACAGCATAAAAAAAGGAGACAAATTTTATTTCCGTTCCCTTAAAGGATGAGCAAAATAAATTCAATTTGGTCCTTTCCTGCACAAGCAATTTGTGGAGGTATGTTTATCTTCATTAAGTGTGTTTACTCATTATTCTTAAATATCTGTCCCACTTCCTACTTGTTTCACCAAAATCTAAGAAATTAGTTGAAGGCCTGTTCTTCATCTCCCCAGGTCACTGCCAGTACGGAATAGCTTCCCAGTCATACTAGGGAGTGGTTCGCCTGCAGGCATGGGTATGAGGGTATCACTAACGAGAATTTACTAACTCTTACACTAATGTACTTAAAGTAGACTAACCTGAGGCAGAATGAGAAATTGCTGTGTTTTCCCCCCTAGCTCTTGGTCCAGAAAAAGGTAATTTCAGATGTTCTTACTGATCCTAGATTCTTCACAACGAAAAGATTACAGCTGAACATTAAAGGTTCTTCATAGTCATCTAGCCTGTGATTTTTACAATTTAATTTATTGGGGTGACTCTGGTTAAAAGTATCCAGGTTTTGGGTGCACAGTTCTACAACTGTCATCTCTCCACTGGACTATGTGTCCATCACCCCAAGTCGGATCTCCATCCATCACCATTTATCGCCGCGCCCCCTCCTCCACCTTCCCCCACTCACCACCCCCCAGCAATCACCACACTATTGTCCGAGTCCCTCAGTTTTATCCGAGTCTGTCTCTATTTTGCTTCTTAGTTCATTTTGTTCATTAGAGGCCACATGACTGAAATCATATAGTACTTGTCATTCTCTGATTTTGCCTGTGGTTTCTGAGTTTTACGATTTCCCATTACTTAAACCATTTTTTATATATTCAAGTTCCCATAGAAATTTTCCCTTTTTAAAAAAATTATTGTTTATGCTATTACAGTTGTCTCAATTTTCCCCCTTTGCCATCCTCCGCCCGGCCCACCCCTGCTCCCAGCCATTCCCCACACCACTGTCCTGTCCACGTCCACGGGTCATTCTCACATGTTCAAATTTTCCTTTCTTAAAAGGGCTTAGCTACTACTCAATGCGAAAATCACTAACATCTCACCCAACCTCAGATAAAAGAAAAAATCCAGTGTGATTCCATGACATCCTCAGATCTCACAACGAATTTCAAAAACGGACAAGCAGTGTCCCAATTCCTCAGAAACTGGTAAAGCTGGAATCATTTTTATTCCATTTAGTTGTATTTGCATTTTTTTCTCATATTCTGAGGCTGAACAGAGAGTTCTGCTTCCCTGTCTGATCCAAAATAGACGATGCATCCATCCACAATATAAAAAACAACGTAAGGGAACCCTCCCAGCAGGAGAGACACATCGACCAGGACGCACTGAGTAAGCTCCCGTCTTTCTACTCTCAGTGTGCTTGCTTCCCTTCCGTGTCACCTGCTCTTATTCCCCAGTCAGCATTACAAATGACATCATTACGGCACTCAGTGACACCAACCTAACTTCACCCTCAAACACTGCCAAGTAGTGTCATTGTACTATAAATTTCTAAGTAACGTGTTACCAAATACTATTTCTCACCAACCTTCCTAGGCAAAAGTGATGAAAATCCTTTAGGTTGTGTATCAAAGGTAAGAAAGATTAAAACCTACAGACCACCTCTAGAATTTCTCTTTTCCCTTTCTTTGAGATTCCCCAGACAGTTCAGATTAAAAGAATTTTAAAAGCTCATTATTGGTTTGATCACACCATTATCATCACTATTTTATCTCAGGTTATTGCCATAAAGCCAAGTGAGAAAAAGTTAAACACTTACATGCTAAATTTACCATCTCATTTGTGGATTTTCCTTAACTGCTCTAATTCTGAAGTTTGTCACAGAAATCTGTATCACTCACCAAGTTTCCAAACATTAATTTTCTTTATTAGTTTAACACAATTGAATAGATTGGAAACTAGGTTCTCGGTGATCATTTCTGAGTTTCCCAAACAGATGGTCCTTTATTTGGGGCTGAAATTTTCAACTTCAGGAACATGCAATACAGCTTCATTGAAATAGTTACCAGTTTTAACGCCGGCCACCAGGGCTGCTCAAACACCCGTGCAGCCTCTGAGGCTTCTGCTTCCCCCGCACGGCCCCGCTGCACTAACCAGCACCGCACGGCCCCGCTAAAACGGAAGCTCTGGCTCTTACAGTCTCTCCTTTAAGCTCTTCTACACTAAACATTGACCAAGGAGCTCAGGGGAAATGACAGCGGTATTTAAAAATAATATCCTGGTCAACTAGATTGCGATAAACCTGGGAAAAACAGAAAATATTCCATGTGACTGAATATATACAGCGTTTTAGTAAAAAGGAACCATACTGCTTCACTGATTCCAAACTTTCAAAAGCCAAAGGCTTCAAGAACTCTACATTAGTTAAGAAGGACGAAAGTTTCGTCCTCAACGTTACGTTTCTTGAGTTGAGATCACGTCTTGAGTAACTTCCCAGCCCTCACACGGACAGTGTCTGCCGTGTCTGCCGCAGGAGAGGAAATGAGTTTTCCTTCAGGAGGTTAAAACGTTACACGAGCCGAGTGAGCTTCTGACCACGCACCTGTCGGCCGCACTGCGGGGGCTGCAGAGTTCAGGGGGAGCCAGCAGGCACAGCGCTGCTTCTGGACCCATTAGCAAGAGGCCAGAGAACACTCAGGTGCATGTGTGGGAAGGCACCTGCCCGGGAGGGGGCCGACCGAAGGGGTCACAGGCACTGGTCGGGGTGACAAAAACGTGGGTCCTGGGGCAGCTGCCTGTGTACAACCGAAAAACCTCAAACTGAACCCTTACGTTCTATAATCTTGTTCGTAAATTATGCCTCAGAAATTCTAAATAAGACACGCTTCCACGTTTTTTAAGAAGTCTGAAGACATCATAAAATGCACTGACACCATTAAAATCACTGAACTATCGAACTACCCAACAGCACGAGTCACTATGAAATGCTGGGGAAGTTCTTGGGTAATCCGAGACACACACTGAAAAAGCTTTGTAAGTGTGCTGGCCTATTTGATAACCATTCTCAGTAAAAAACGAAAATATTGGCAATTTGAGCCCAACAGATCGGGGTTTAAACAGACAGACTCAATCCTAATCAGAAAAATCTTATTTGGTAAATCATCTCTCTGAAACTTTCATCTTCTTTTCTGGCCCCAACCTGAAAAACGAGCTACGAGAAATATGTGAACTAATGTCATACCTCCTAAGAATAAATCTTTAATCTCACTCCTGCTCATCAGAACTCTCAATTCTATCAAATCTAGAATAACAGAAGTGAACCAACGCGAATGGATCCGTCTCAGCAAGGGCTCTGCCAGTTACTGATGCACCGCGACCACGGTAAGCTATGAACAGCAACGAAAGCCCAGGTGAAAGAGTCCCCACATATTCTCCCTCATTTACTAACACTTCAGGAACACTGTATCCTCTTAAAAGAGGTTTTACAAATTTACCCCACTGTGGAGTCTGGCTGTTTCCAATGTAACAGCATATGCCAATGGATACATTAGTGGTCAGGCTATGAAGCACGTAAATACAAAAATCAGGAGTAGGAAACCAGTTTTACTACCTTTTACTATTTCAATCCCCATGCTGATGTGAAGAATTCATAAAAGAAGACCCTCTCCCAAGACAAAGTTTGTTAAACAAACATTCCAAATAACTCCAATTTGGAGATCACTCCCTTATTACACTGCTCTTAGAGCAACAGGGTAAACCTTTGGGGGTTTATATTAAAAATCACTCAAACATAACATTCCTGTAGGGCTGGGTGGAAAGGTGAAGGGATTAAGCGAAAACGACAGAAAACTCAGAGACACTGACAGCAGTGCGGTGCTTACCAGACAGTGGGTGGGGGGAGTGGAAGAGGGTGACAGGGGATGGACGGTGACTGGAGACTGGACTTCAGGTGGTGAACACGCAACACAACATACAGGTGATTGATTACAGAAATGCACACTTAAAATCTAAGCAATTGTATTGACCAATGTCACCCCAATAAATTCAATAAAGCTTTTAAAAACAATATTCCTAAGAATGATATAAACTAAAATCATCACCGTCTGGAAAGACCGGAGATGGAAAGAATAAAGGGGAGAGGAGAATCTCGCATTTTCCACTAAAGGACATTTACTTCCCACTAATCTTATATCCAAGTTTATAACATTCCCAGGACTTGTGAATGTCCTAAAATCCCAAAATTGTGCTCTATGAAAGAGGTCAGGAAAATATATATTTAAACAATTATACTTTCCCTTAACAATTTTTTCTAGAAATACTGAAAAGGTGCTAGATTAGGGAAAGGGAACAGTTCTTGACCTCAAGAACTGAAGAAAATATTGACCATCTAGAAACCCTCAGGGAGCCCTGGCTGGCGTGGCTCAGTGGATGGAGCGCTGGCCTGTGAGCCAAAGAGACCCTCAGGGATGGAGAGACAGCAAACATGGCCTTCGGGTCAGGGCCCAGCTTCACCCGTTCAAGGTGCGGGAAGTGCTCTCTCGGGCTGCTCTCTCCAGCTCTCACCTTCGCTCTGAGAGCTAAGCTCTCTCCTAGAATAAAACTTTTTCACCTTTACATGTCTTGAAACGAGACATCTGTGTACTTTGTTGTCTTTAAAGGACTTTATCAGAGTATTTTCTGATCAAGTTTTCCAATTTTAGGAAGGAATTTGCCTTTGGCTTCTGATACTATAATTTTTCCAACAGTGTCACTCTGTGTGGCTTTAGGATCCTTCAAAGCCAACAAGAAAAGGTTGAGGAAGGTAGTTTACGATACAAAAAAAAGTCCGAGGCAATAGAATTGGTTTTTAGTTACCTACACAGACTGAAGAATGTACTTTTTGTACTTTTCTTCCCTAATCTGAAAATCAGGGGCATCAGGAAGTGCTGGTCTATAAAAGCACAAACATGTGGGAACGCCGAAGGTGTCTCACAGGTCGACATAATCACTGATTCATTTTTGCTGGATTGACCCTGATGTGAAATACTGCCTTCATTTTCAAACTGCCCACTTAATACCAAATTACTAGATTACAAGGCAACTTTGAAGAAATTCCCCATCAATAATTTTGCACAAGTTTACAGAGAAATGTTAAAGGTGCTTTCTCTGAAGAGCTGTGAACAGCTCCAAGGGCCGGGAAGCACAATGAAGACGGACCATACATAACCCACCAAAATTACTTTTAACTTTAGAGCTTACTCAAACGAAATCAAAATAGCAGAAGGCCTTAACAGCTCATGATATGTACATGTCAGGTTTAAGTTAAGAAAAAATGCAGCATCACACAATAAAAGATTAGTATGCAGAATGTGTATACAACTCCTATACAAATCACTTATAAAAAAAAAAAGAAGAACCCAATAGAAAAATAGGCCAAGCAAATGGAACAGGGAATTCTCAGAAAAGTAAATGGGCAACAAACAAAAGATTAAGTAACCAGTAAAATGCAAATTAAATCCATCACTTGTCACAGGAGATTTCTCCCAAAGCACTAAAATAATACCAAACACTGGCAAGGAAGTCAGGAAACGAGAACCTGCAGAAGCTCAAAAGCTGTACGGCCACAGTGGAGAACTGTTTCCATGCAACTACCCTGATAAAACTGAAAATGTGCTGATGAATCTAGCAACTCTCTGCTAGACAGACATACGAGAGAAACTCACCTGTTTACACAAAACACACAGAGGCCTTAACTGCCACTCCAGCCCAAACACATAAGTCAGGGAGCAACTGGAAAGGCCTCGCGTTGTGGCGTATTCTCACTGTGGCACCCTCCGTGCCCACGATAACCATACGGGGCACTTACAACTGAGACTGAACGGCAGAGGCGCTCACAGTCACACCCAGTCAGGTGCAGTGAATGAGCACTGTCTCTGGGAAACCAAAACACAAAGTCACCCGATTTACAGCGGTCAGACTCAGCGTGGAGGGGGGGTCTCAAAGCCAAGTTGACTGTGAAGTCGATAGCCACGTGTGTGCTGTGTGGCAGCCCTGGTGCTCACAAGTAGCGTTTTAGTGCACACGGAACAATGCCAGACACTGTTCACAGGCACACATGTACACTTAGTTTTTAAACAATCCAGATGAAAAATAGGCAGGTCCATGGACCAGAATACAGTTAAGAAATATGCCCGTAAGTGCAGCCAATTCAGTAGAAAATGGACACGCTTCCACAAAGGGTGCTCAAACAATTGCATATCCACCCACAGAAAAAGAACCTCAGTTTGTGCCTCATATCATATTAAAATTTAACTTGAAATGGCTTTTGATAAAAACCTAAAACTATGAAACTTCTAGTGAAAATCTGCCATGACCTTGGGTTAGGCAAATATTATAGATACAACACCAAAAACATAGTCTCTAAGAAGAAAAAACATGAACTCTAGCAATATTAAAAAATTCTGCTCTGCAAGCCACTAGAGAATGAAAAGGCAAGCCAGACTGGGAGCAAATATTTGCAAAGCTCCCAGTCTGTAAACGTTTACAGGGAGTTACCTACCACCGCACACCTGACACGACGACTAAATTTAAAAGGCCGCCCGTACAGTGTTGGCCAGGGTATCACAGAAACGGCACCTTCCAACAGTGCTGGTGGGAATGAAAAGTGGTAGAACCACCTCAGAAATAGCAGGTGATTTCTTTAGCAGCTTTATTTGTAGCAGCCAATAGTTGGAAACAAACCAAACGTCCATCAACAGGCCAAAGGATAAACAAAGTGGGGTATACTCACAGAACAGTACTACTCAGCAATCAAAATAATAAAGCACTTATTGTATGATTCAATTTACATAACAACTCTACACAATGTACCTAATCTTCAGTGACAGAAAGCAGTGAATGCATTTCTGAGGGCAGAAGAGAAGAGCAAAGGGGTCTGAGCGAACTCTGAGGGACAGTGGGTATGTTCTTGATGGTGGTGCCAGTTTCATGAGTGCGAATGAGGCCAAAAACCACCACGCTGTACACCTGACATATGTGCAGTTTATTGTATGTCAATTTACCGCAGTGAAGTTGTTCTGTTTTGTTCATTTAACCCACCAACAAAATAGCCTGGAAAGATGAAAGGTCGTCCTGGGAAGAGAGAGGATGGAAACCTGTACAGGAAAAAAAGAGAAGTCAGCCCTGGTTGGTGTGCCTCAGTGGACTGAGTGCCGGCCTGCGAACCAACAGGTCCCTGCTCGATTCCCAGGCAAGGCACGTGCCTGGGTTGCAGGCCAGGTCCCCCCAGTAGGGGGCGAGCGAGAGGCAACCGCACACTGATGTTTCCCTCTCCCACTCTCTAAAATAAATAAATAAAATCTTTAAAAAAAAAATGAAGTCAAACACAAAAGGGTGATACAAAATGTTAAATGTCAATTCTGAGTACGTGGAATTTAAGTGGTATCTTCTTACTCTATTTTAATGATCAAAAACACTAAGGAAAAAGAAGCAAGGGTTAGTGTGTACTAACATGAATTGTCGTACACTTTGTTGTAAGATCACGCTACACACTGAAACACTGGAAATCCGTTGTAGCTACTGGAGAAACAGATGTTTTCCCAGAACCAAAGAAGCTCTCACACCGAAGCCAGAGCGTGTGCTCAGAGAAGGAGCAGGACCGCCCCCACTGGACCTGCTGCTCAATCTATTTTCTAAACTCTTCACATTCACCACCTGTCACCTCCCTTCAAAACCCTTCCTGACAGCTCCGTGGAGCAATGGTTGATCCTAGGACAGGACAGGAAAATACAGGATGAGCCTGAAGTGCCTGGTAAAGACAGAAAATGTTTTTTTAAAACAAAGGCAAAGAGGAACATGATCACAGAAGGGTGTAAGAGCCCTGATCGGTGTGGCTCAAGGCTGGCTGGCTGCCCCGTTGGCTGGGTGCTCTTCTGGTCACTGGTCTGACTCCACCAGGGCACGGGCCAGGGCTGCAGGTTCAGTCCCTGGTAGGGGCATGTATGCCAGGCAGCTGATCAATGTTTCTCTCCGTCTCTTTCTCCCTCCCTGCCCTTCTCTCTAAAAATGAACAAATCAAATCTTTAAAAAAAACAGGGGGGGGGGGGGCCAAGAGCCCACACTGGGACAACTTGACCAGTACAGTGAAAAAGCAGAAATAAATTCAGGATAACACTGGATTATAACCCAAAGGATAAAACGTCCGTGAAAAAAATCAATGGATAAGAAAATGGTCTTACTAAAAAGTAAATAAATGGGGGAGCAGAAACAACTCTTCCTCACTGCAAATGCAGAAAGGAGGGAAATAGAGAATCACCATTAGAACAGTGCTCTAACCGCAGGCAAGACCCACTAATAAACACTAAAACTCAGGGGGAAAACTTCAGAAAAACAGAATATTTGCATGGCTTCAAGGTAACTAGTAAATACAGTGGCAGCTTTAACATGTGCACAAATTCTGTCTCCTCACTCTTAGTGACTAGCTTCCAATGAAAAGAATACGTGAAGGGGAAAAATTCTAACCCGGTGGACACCACCGTAATGACGTGATTAGGTTAAATTCAACCAGTCATGACATTAGGTAGCTAGCCCCTGATGCAGTAAGGCTAAGTCGCCTCGGTGGGATTCTTCCTCCAAATCCAAAACTCAGTCTGCTCATAACACCAGACACACCCAAACTGGGACCTGAAGTGTCAGGGCCATAAAGACAAGGGAGAGATGGGAACTGTCCCAGACCAGAGAGGAGAACCCAGGGAGACAAGGACTAAGTGCAATGTGGTGTCCTGGGCTGGACCTGGGAAAGAGGACATCAGTGGAATAAGAAAGAAAACCCAATTAAGATCAATCATTTAGTAGTATTTTACCAATGTCAATTTCTTAGTTTTGATAAATACACCATAGTCAGGGAACATGTTAACATTAGGGAAGTGGGGTGAAGGCTATATAGGGTGTTTCTGCATTTCAACTCTTTTATTAACTCTAAAATTTATCTCAAAAACAAGTTTTCCCAAAAGATAGAAACTTCAAGACAGAAGCTAGAAAACAATTCACAAGTCTTTTCTTGGTTTTTAGCATCCCTTTCCCACTCCGAAAAGAAAAGTTAGCCCAGGCCAGGTACCTCAATTGGTTAGAGCATCATTCTCAATATGCCAAGGTTGTGGGTTCATTCCCCAGTCAGGGCACACACAAAAACCAATCAATGAATGCGTAAATAAGTAGAACAAATACCCCCCTCCCCTGCTACTCTCTCCAATTTGAAAAAGTCAGCTGGGTTTATAACTAAGCAACAATCTCTTCTCTCTCATCAAGACAAAAAAAACCACTATGAAATTCTTAAAAACATAATTTCCTGTCCTTCAGACCTCCTCCAGCACAGGTGGGCACACTCCAGCCCTGAGACCTCACAGTTCACAAATACGGTGTGTGCTTGAGGCACAGCCTAGGGCAGGCAGGTGTCATATTCACGCCTTCCAGGCCTTCCAGGTCCAGAATTCTTCAGTGTTTCTGAATAGCTAGCATATCTCTATCTTCAGTTCCCTACTAGCTATACAACAGGCTTCATAAAGCAGTTTGGACAACTATTTGGATATCAGATTATCAGTTCTCTTTTAAGTAAAAACATGAGAACATCTAAAATATGTGAAAGTACTTTTAACATATGTAAAGGGCCATACAAATATAAAATAATGCTGTCATATGACCACTTAACAGCCACCAAGGATGACATCCCTACAAAATGTGTCCCATCCAGGAAGCCAGCTTTCTTTCTCTGAATCATCTAATATTTACTCTTTATTAAATACCTGAAATATCACACACAGGCTAAACAGCTAAGTAATGAGATTGGCCAGAGGACAGAAGGGGAATCTTTCACATAAAGACCTTATTTACTGGGACCACGGCCGGTGAAACTTTTTCATATTTACTTTGTTTATAAAATCCACTTTTCATGTATCACTTATCAGCAGCTCTTCACCATTATCACCCAGCTTGTAAGTTAGCTTTCCCTGTCAAGGCCAGACAAGATGTCCAAGAATACATAAAACAAAACAAAAAAATAAGTAAACAGAAAGTTTATTTTTGAGATTTAAAACCATAAACCTAGTTAGGTGCCACAGTGCGATTACCAGCCCCAAGTGAGATTACAGTTGCTGAATCTAAATTTAACTCCAAGGCTGGAAGGGCAGTACTGCACTGAAGGCTTTTGTCCACTGGATGTTAACTGCCTGGAGACGAGGGGGTGGAATGGAGCGGGTAGTTTTTTTTAACCCACCTACTCTTGAGGATGATCTCCCTTCATTAAGGTCAATTAAGTTTTGTCCAAAGCAGTCTTAAAGCACAATTAAATGAACACAGAATGCATATATAAATTCTGAAATATTATTTTTTTAAGTTATTTGTTGAAAGGTCAAGTGGGTAATTTTATTAAACTGGCAAAAAGAAACGTGATTTAGGTAACAAATTAAACTTTATATTAAATTTCATCTTTTATTTAAACATTGTCCCTCCTGAGAACCATATACAATTCACAAACCTATAAAAATGTAAAACAAACCTCTGCCCTTTATTTTCTATGCAAAGCACTAAAACAAGTTAAAGTAAAGAAAATAAATAAAATAATGTAAACTACAAAAACTGCTGCAAAGTAGGTCACCAACAAACATTACCAAATCTCCCGATTGTTTCCTCAGCAGACTGTCAGCTGAGAACAGCAAAGTGAATTAAAGAAAGAACAAAGAACTGCCTACTTTCCTACCCGTCAAGAGAGGTACAAAAGCTGAGACTGAAAGGATTTAACAACAACAAAAGTAACCTCTGACTTGCCTGGGAATCAGGGCGGCACCCAAGTCTTTCATTAGCATAATTTTTCTTTAATTCATTTGTTCTTGATAAATGAACACAGGAGAGCACAGCTAGGTCACCAATTGGTGAAACAGCAGTTTCCATTTTCCTGCCCAACTGATAACCACTTGCCTGAGCCAAGAACTGTTTTTTCAAGAAGTATTTGATGAGGAAAATAACAAAATTTTCCCTCCATTAATGCATTAAGATGATTTCATTGATATATTTTATCTTAAGCAATGATAGAATTAGACTCAAATTTAACAGTTTAATGTAGATCATTATAGCATTTTAACGTTTGATAACTTAAGATGCTAATTCAATAGTTAACCAGTAAAGGCAGCGAGTGGAATTGCTACAGAAAGGCAAGGGAAAACAATGTTATCTTCTAAAGCAACCTGTTATTTATGGTAACACCAACATTAGGTACAACTTTTCAATACAAACTTTCATTCATGTATATATTGCTACTTTCTGTTCAGAAACACCGAAAGTTTTGGGTAAATGGAAACACAAATATTAAGCTTCCTCATAGTTTTTAACTTTACTTACAGGATTAAATCATGTGTTCTGACTGCAAAAGTCAAAACCAATCCTAAAAAGTGTCTGTACAAAATAATTTTTTTAAAAAAGAGGCTGAAAGCCATTCCAATCAAAATTAATTCGGAAGGGTTAGTCTCAAAACGTTTACTGTCGTTTTATCTCAAATAGAGACACCTCTAACGTAAGTGTAACTTGGCCCAGAACACAGGGACATGTATCATTTCATTAAGCCAGGGGAGTGTAATGGCTTTCAAAAAATTAAAATATAACTCTACTAGAAAAATATAAACTCAAGTCTTTGAAAGTGTCCTCTAGGTTTACACAGGAGCCTCACAGTGAATGCTAAATAATGAACTAAATGCGGACAGCCTGTCATCCACAGAAGATCCCAAGCACCTACGCAAGGGTAAGATTTCCAGCACACCTCACTCGCCCGTAGTTCACCTAGCATAAGCTCCGCAGGGGTGAAATTCACACTGTAACTGAGCACCATCCTTTCTTTCCATTCCAATTTCAAATTTTAACCTACACATGCTAGCGAGATCTGAAAGTCATCGCTCCGACCCTCATTTTCTTCCAATATAGAACGAGGAAGTTAAACGATGTTCTCAAAGGTCTTTCTCAAAAGTCTGCTCCGATTTTTTTTAAAAAAAGAGAAGAGAAATGATCCAGGGCTTAGGATCAGAGCCTAACTTCCTGCTGGCGGGAATTTCCCATCTTCATGCTTTGAGTTTCAAATCTGACAAGGAACGCTGTCCGTGTTCATTGCACTTACTTCGTTTTAGTCTATACTTTCCCAGAAGCTTTTAGGGCAGCACATCCATCAACTTTCTGTGCGAATACATGCAGAAAGGAAGCACAAACGCTTTCTTTTCCTTTGTCTCTAAACCCAAGTCCAGCCCTGGTCTCCCTGGAAGCCCAGAACTGGCTCAAGTACAAATGCCGCTGCAAGGCTGCAGCAGTTGGACTTCGAAGCAGATGCTGTCCCCAGGGGCTACTATTGCCCTGGGGCTACATAGAGCGCTGGAACAAAGAAAAAAATGGGCTCGGTACCTAGGAGTCAGGCGACCCGGATTCAAATACCTGCCCCTTACCGTCTGCATGCCTTTGACCATGTCACTCCATCTCTGGGCCTCCGAGTCTGCTGTAAAATGAAGAAAATCATCGAACCTACCTCATCAGTCGTTGTGGGAGTAAATGAGAGGCACACAAGTTGCTCAATACAGTCCCTGGCACGCAATGAGGGCTTAGAAAAAGTATTAGTTATTAGCACTTATTACCCATGCACTGGTTGCTCCCCCTTGACGCCCTGTAAAACCAAAGACCAGCACTTCTGCTTCCCGGGTCGAAAAATTCTCATTGCACTTTCCTGTCGCTCCCACCCCTAAATCAAAGCCTCCTATGGCCCAGGCCAAGCTGGAGCACCTTGCCAGGGGAGGCAAGACTCTGCTGGCGCGTGGGGAGGCAGGCGGGAAATGCTAGCGAGCCGGCCGCACGGGGCCCCAGGCCCCTGAGATAGCCCTGGGGCCCGGGCGGCGGCCGCAGCTCGCTCTCGCCCCGCGTGGCAGTTGGGCGCGGCACGTGCACGCGGCGGCGGCGGCCACGGCCACGCGCGCAGGCGGTGGGGGAGGATGGCGGGGGACAGAGAGCCTCCGCGCGCCCGTGCGCCCGCCTGTGGCCGTTAATGGGGGGCACGCCTAGCACGAGCGCTGCTCAGTCTTCTCCCTCTCACAACCGCTGCAGCTGCTACTCGACCCCAGGGCGCCCATACCCCGGCGTACCTGCGCAGCTGAGCGGGAGAGGAACAAGCTTTGCTCCACAGCTCGGAAGAAGGAAAAACACCCTCACGCAACTGCGCCCGCACACACGCGTGCTCCGTCGCCGGTCTATATAACTGCAACTCAGCCTAACTTGTTGCGACCAGGTCGGGCAGGCTGATGACCAATCCCAACTGCGTCCTCAGGGCTCCTCGAGCAGCAATTGGGTAATGACTCAGGATGAAGGCGTGACTCTTGATTGGCTTTGACTCATGCCTATGAGACTGTGAAGATCTCGTTTCCCTAGTAACGGATTGGCGCAGAGAGAGGCCAATTACTTAAAATGATAGTGGGAAGGTGGGTGGGAAGTTCTTTGACTGATATCAATATTAGCCAATAAATGCCTGGAGCCGCTCCCATTCGTTAAAACGGCTTCCCCTGGGCGGAGATCCGTTTTCCAATGCAGGAGCGGTTGCTCCACAAGGTGGGGCCCGTGTACTTTGGGGAAGTAAACCCCAAGCAACTAGGAGGTGGGAGCCAGGGAGGCCAAGGAAGCCCTAGGCCAATCGCAACGCGGAAGGAGCTGATTGACGCGGGGGTTGGGCTGCACCAAGGAGACCGAGCTCTTGGGCCGTGGTGCTTCTGGGGCGGTTCTGTGGCTCTCCGGTCTAGAGTTGTGTCCTTTTTCCTTTCTTTTCCTCATTTGTTGGCTCCGACTCCTGAGGCCTCTTTCCTTCCTTTTCCGCAGATTGGCAGCACAGTAACCAAGCGGTAAAGTTTCCCGTTGTTTGTTTCTCGTATAACAACTTATTTCCATGCCTAAGGGCACTTGCTGGCTCTCACCATTAGTCAGCACTATCGTGGGACAGCTGTTAAGGGAAGCCAAAGGAGAAGATAACTCCCATCGTGCACCTAAGATCTTGTAAAAAGTCACACGTGAAAACCGCTGTTGAGTTGGAGAACACAAATTGCCCTGCTGTTTTTGGCAAGTGCTGCTGCACGTCGGCCCGGAGGTCGGCTTGTGGGTGTTCACTGAGGTTTTTCCTTTTTGCTGTTGCCGAGGGACCGTAGTTTTTAAATTCTCTGGTCTGCTTGGGCCTCGAACATCCTGTGCGTCACCACCTTTGTCATTCGGTTTTCTAATTCCCTGTGGGTGTGGGGGTTTATTTCTACAGGTCATTCCATCTTTAAAAGGTAACTTGTCAAACTCCTATGTGCACATCCCGAAGATTTCCTGAAACAGTTCATCAGCGAAGTGGCCCTCCAGCCTGGTCCAGTCCACATCTCTAAATGTATTGCTGGGCCCTCTGTTGGTGACCAAAAGCATTTTCTAAGGAAATACAAAGACACATTTGGGGTCCCTTTTCATTCCAGGCTTGTGAGCTTGTGGGAGGGGCTCCCGTTAAGTTTTTGCAGAGAAATTTAGAAATGAAGCACGTGGAGCGTCTCTTTTGCGAGAGAAAGGGGCGCGGGCAGCCGTTTGGTGGCATTCGAGCTCGTCCCTGTTCGCGTCTCAGCCCGGGCCTGGCCCCAGGACCGAAGTGAGAAGGCCCCTCTGCACACTCCCCTCCCCCACCCGCCTATGCCTCAATCTGCCAGCGGCCTTGCTCTTTCATCATTTATTGTGAGTTCCAAGGGCTGGAATCAGGGATGATCAAGACGCTGTCCCTGCTCGCTGTCATTCATTCAACAGACCAGAGTGCCGCCCTTGGCCCGAAGCTCCCAAAGCTGGGGAACAGGTGTTTGAGGCTATGAAGACACCAGAGGGAACTCAGCCTAGAGGAGAGAAGCTGCGGAAGGTTTTCTGGAGAAGGGAACCACGGGGGTCCAGGATCGTGCTAGCCATGCTAAGGAAATTTGAACTTCTGCGGGCAGTGGAGAGCTCCTGGAAGATTTCTATTTGCATTTTACAAGATGACTCTCCAAATTGAACCGCTAGTGAAAGCAAATTGGTAAAAACTTTAAATCCACAGATTGGTAATTTAATCCAAGAAGCCTGTGATAACAGTCAAGTCTATTTTTAATTTCATTTTAAGGGAATTTTAAATGATTCCAGCCCTTTTTGTAAGGCTGTTGGTAGTCTTATTAAATTGTGTATATCCCACTTCTTGGTTGAGAGCCACATTTTTTTTTTTTACAAAGAGGCATATGGACATTACATTATTGTCAGCTTGTTGGACTATTTAAACTAAAAAAGTAATTGCTCATCAGTTTGCAAACTATTAATAATTAACTGTTGCTATGCACATAATATAGAATAGTGAGATAGAATTATACAGATATGTATAGGTCTCCAAATATTCATTGGGCTTTTAATTGAAAAAAATCAAGTTCAACAAAATACAGTGAAGTGTCATGTTAAAAACAAAACAAAACAAACAAAATATACCTCCTGATTTCTGTTTGTTAAAATAGGTATCTAAGATCATAGGAAGAGTTCTAAATTTAAAACAGCCCTGGCTGGTGTGGCTCAGTGGGTAGAGCACTGGCCTGCAAGCTAAAAGGTTGTGGGTTCAATTCCCAGTCAGGGTGCATGACTGGATTGTGGGTCAGGTCCCTGATTGGGAGCGTGCAAGAGGCAACTGATCAATGTTTCTCTCCCTCTCTTTCTCCCTTCCTTCCCCTCTCTCTAGGATTTAATAAATAAAATCTTTAAAAAATAAAATAAAACAATAGTTATTTCCCTCCTAGGGAATCCCATAAGTTGGAAATGATGAGGATAATGTATTATTTGAGAGTTTTACAATAAGACTATGTCTGTGTACTGTGGGAAGAGGAAGGAAGGAAGGAGGGAAGGACTAGATCACCAGAGGGAGAGTGTGGACAAGACCTCACATGGCTGTCACTGTCTTCCACAGGAGAGAGCAAGTTGACATGTTCTGTGGTAGTTTCCTTACTCACATCACAATCCCTCAGAACCCAGATGCTGGATACTCAGTAATATGTTCAATGAATAATTTACCAAAAATGAATTGTCTGAAGCACTGTCTCTTAAGATGGGGGAGGCAGGGGAGCTTTTGCTCCTAAGAGACATATGACCTGGTCACAACTGGGTAGAGGGGCCACTAGCATCTAGTGGGCAGAGGTCAGGGATGCACAGGAGAGCCCCCCATGACAATTACCTGGCCAAAAAGTTGGTAGAGAAACCTGGTCTAGTTGTCTTAGTCATCTAAAGCAGAGTCCCACCCAGTCTCCCACTGGTCTTTTCACTCCTAAGCAAAATCGGCAAACCCCTCCAATACAGTACTTCCCCCTTCTCTTTCTTCCAATACTCCTCAAATTCAGAGAATCAGAGTGGGAAGACATGGGTAAGACCCCAGAAAATACAATTTAGTGGGGGGAGTGGGAGGTTGGAGGAAAATATTAGGATCCTAAGGATACTATCTGGATCAGTTTCCCAAACATAGCTAATCATTCATGAAGGGTGATTAAAAATACAGGTGTGTGCCTGTATATAACTTAAACTCTCACCTGTGAACAAAGACCTAGTATAATAATATTCATTGTAGCACTACTTATAATAGAGACAGGAAACAATCCAGCTGTCCAGCTATTTGGGACTGGTTAAATATAATACGACACAGTGCACACTTACAGTGGACTGGCATGTAACTATAGAGGAAATGAGGCAGATCTATGTGTATAGTTATAGAGCAATCTCCAATAAATACCAATAAATGAAGAGAGCAAAGTGCAGAATTATGGGAAGAGTAAAAGAGGGAGAAGGGATACCTTGGGTTAATCATTTCTATTAAGATATAGGGCATTATGAGGCAGACTTCCAGTCAAGATGGCAGCAAGGCAGACATGGCTCGCTTCCTCCCACAACCACATCAAAATTACAACTAAAATAGAGACCAACCATCACTCAGGCCCATCAAAAATAGAGTTGAATAAAAATCTGACAACTACAGAATTAAAGAAACCACATCCATCCAGACTGGTAGGAGCAGTGCAGACACAGAACAGGCTGGTCCCACATCCACATGTGGTAGATCAATATTCTGGAGGGATATCTTGGTAGCAAGGAGTTCCAGCCTCACACCAGGACCTCCAGACCAGGGTTCCAGTGCCAGGAAGATAAGTACCCCCAACCTCTGGCTGCAAAAACCAGCAGGGATTGAGTCAGTGGAAGAAACTTCTGGAGCCCCAAGCAGTTTCTCTTAAAGAACCCACACATGGACTCACCTCCTCAGACTCAGTCCCTCTGAGCTCCAGCACCTGAGTGGCAGCTTAAAAGCACCAGTGTCATAGAGGGAGAAGCTGAAGTATCTGGCACCAAAGAGAGCAGAGACCATTGTCCCTTTCTGGTCCTCCTCCCACAGAGCTGGCAGGCTGGTGCCATATCTGAGACTCCATCAACCTGGCTAACACTGTTTCCCCAGCCCTGGAGATCCCCTAAGACTCCACCCTAACCAACTTTGCTTTTCCATATGAATGGCTGATCTTGGCTCATATCTCACAACTTCCTAAATCCTATCAAATAGGCAACAGCTGGCCTCAGTGAGCCTCAGGCCCAGCACTAACAGCAGCCAGCCTAAATTCACAGCTTGGCTTCACTTGGGAATCTCCAAGCCCAGCACAAATAGCAGCCATCTCAGATTGCTTTATATCTTTTGCAGGGTGTGCTGGGCAAAACACAGGCTGGGGCTGCTCTTGGTGTGCACCACTCAGGAAACCCCAGAATCTAAGCACCAAGTGAGCAGCTACAGACCAGGTCAGGACACCACTACTCTGCCCCTGTACAAAAAGCTGATCCTCCTTGGAGGAAAGAGGGTTGTGGTCAGTGGTCACAGCCAATCCTTGCAGCTGACTGGCCTGGGTAAATCCCTCTCATTGACCTATCAAGAGCAATCAAGTTTCAACTACAAGGGAAAGGTGTACTCAGCCCACATGAAGGGTACACCTTGGGTACCCAGCTTGGATGATAGGTGAGGCTGTGCCACTGGACCCTACAGGACACCTACTACGTTAGGCCACACTACCAAGACACGGAGTCAAAGCAGCTCTATCAATACATAGAAACCAACATAGGGAGGCTGCCAAAATGAGGAGACAAAGAAACATGGCCCGAATGAAAGAACAATTTGAAACTCTAGAAAAAGAGCTAAGTAAAATGGAGCTTAGCAATCTATTAGATGCAGAGTTCAAAACACTGGTTATAAGGATGTTCAAGGAACTTAGTGAGGACCTCAACAGCATAAAAAAGATCCAATCAGAAACAAAGGATATACTAACTGAAATAAAGAACAATTTTCAGGGAAACAACAGTAGAGTGGATGAAGCCAAGGATCAAATCAATGATTTGGAACATAAGGGGAAAAAAACAACCAATCAGAACAACAAAAAGGAAAAAGACTCCCCCCAAATAAGGATAGTATAAGCAGCTTCTGGGACAACTTCAAGAGGTCCACATGAGCATCATAAGGGTGTCAGAAGGAGAAGAGAAAGAGCAAGAAATTGGAAATCTATTTGGAAAAATAGTGAAAGAAAATGTCCCTAGTTTGGTGAAGGAGATAGACATGCAAATCCAAGAAGCACAGAGAGCCCCAAACAAGGTGGATGCAAAGAGGCCCATTCCAAGACACATCAGAATTACAATGCCAAAAGTTAAAGATAAAGAGAGACTCTTAAAAGCAGCAAGAGAAAGGAAGTTAGTTACTTACAGGAGAATTGCCATAAGACTGTCAACTGATTTCTCAAAAGAAACTTTGCAGGCTAGAAAGATTGGCAAGAAATATTCAAAGTCATGAAACGCAGAGACCTACAGCCAAGATTGCCCTACCCAGCAAAGCTATCATTTAGAATTGAAGGGCAGACAAAGGGCTTCCCAGACAAGAAAAAACTAAAGAAGTTCATCATCACCAAACCATTATTATATGAAATATAAATAAAATAAAAATATAAATATATGAAATAAAGGAACTTATTTTAAAAAACTGATGGTTGCCAGATGGGAAGGGAGTGTGGGGGAATGGGTGAAGAGGTGAGGGGATTAAGAAGTACAAATAGGTAGTCACAGAATAGCCATGGGGATGTAAAGTACAGTACAGGAAATGAAGTACTCAGAAAAAAACTTATATGCATGACCCATGCACATGAGCAATGGTGGGAGGATTGCCTGAGGGAGTGGGGGGTGCCAGGTGGAGGGGAGCAAAGGGGGGAAAATCAGGACAACTGTTATAGCATAATCAATAAAATGTAATTTTAAAAAAGATATACTGTATTGCGATAGTTATCTGCACACATTCCTGTGTGTTTTTGGTGTGCATCCACTGGTTATGTCTAGAAGGAGTCACAAGAAACTGTTAATGATTACTAACAGGGAGCTGAACTTGGGCCAGAGTAGGAGAAAGGCTTAGTTTTCATTCTGCACTCTTTGATACTGTATGATTTTTCAAACAAAATTCAATGTTAAATGTACAGATTTTAATAGTGATATTCATATGTAGGCATTTAGACAGACATATGAGCAGAGTAAGAACCATAGACCAGGCACAGAAGATCACCAGGGCAGAAAGCTCCGGGTGCCTAGCCACAGTTAATTGTAGTGTGGGACCTCAGCGCCTAGCATATTGAGGTTTAGACCCCCTGAACTTTCATATCGCTGGTTATGTGGCCAGACCCTCCTCTGACCTTTCCTCCTCTGGCATGTCACTAGTCATGTGGTCGATCCCCTTAGAGAAGGAATGAGGGGAGGATGCCTCTTACATCTCCAACACAGTCCCTTGCACAATCACTCCCTTAAGCATTACACCCTCAGGACAATGAGATTCTGAGTCCCATCAAATAATCTTTCTTTAAAAAAAGATTTTATTTATTTATTTATATGTAGAAAAAGGGTGACGGGAAGGACAAAGAGAAACATCGATCAGTGTGCCTCTCACACTCGCACATCCCCAACCGAGGATCTGGCCAGCAACCCAGGCGTGTGCCCTGAGCAGGCATCAAACTGGTAACCTTTGGGTGTGGGGGTCAACACCCAATCCACTGAGCCTCTGCAGTGAAACAATCTTAAGAATGAAGCCTCGGGTCTGTTGACCAGGAGACAGTTTTCTTCAAACTGCAGATAACATCTAGGCCTCAGTTGTGTTTCAGCTCCAGGCCCAGAAAAAGCCGCAGAACCAGACAAATGACGCCCTGGCTCCAGCTTCAAGGACTAATGACCTCGGAACTGGCGCCAGGCAGTGGAGACAAGGACCCTGAGGAGACACACCTGGAAGGCTCTCGACTATTCTCTGGAGATCCTATCCAGAGGCCACCAGATAAAAGTCTTCAGATCAAGGACCCAGTTCTCCCTCATTCTCTCTCTCTCTCACCTGAGGCTTTCACCCTCTCCTTTCCCCCAAGTGTGTACCTTTGCCTCCTTTCTCCTGAGCTCCAAAGGGCCCTTCTTTTGCTTCTGTAACTTGTTTCCTGAGTCTGCGCAGCCCGGCTGGCTCCTTTCCTCTACCACTCACTTCTACCTCTGTGACCTTCTAAATAAACTTTTGCTTGTAGTTGAGTCTTGAATATGAATTTTTTCTTAGCCAAAACTCAAGGACTGAGGTCTAACATCTGGTGCTGTTTGCCATTAACAACATGAAGAACTACAAAGATGGCAGCTTTGGTCTTTAATACAGGATGAAATTTTATATTGCCCCTTCACATCTATAAGGGATTTTGAAAACGAGGCATCGAAGTTTTAATCTGCCTTCTTCCCATACTGCTAACTCCTTTTCCTTTTGCTCCTTGCCACACAGAACTCATACAAAGATCCAAAGACACCCTCTATTGGCTTAGAAAAGCAAACTTATTCAGATTTCTCCTTCCCTTGGCATTGACTGCAAGCACAGCACTCCGTAGACTTTGAGGGGACCCAGGAGCCTTGCTCATGTTCTCTACAAAGATGATCTCATTTAATGTTCATAACACCCCTATTTCCCATTTCTCAGAAACAGGCTCAGAGAGGTTAAACAACTTGCCCAAGGTCACACAGCTAGAGCTAGGAGCCAGGACTCTCTGATTTCAAGTCCAGGTTCTTTTACCCACTGCCCAAGGAAGGAGAATATAGCCCCGCATAGGGAAAGGGGGCATGCCTTCCTCAGAAAACCCTGAGAACTCGGGATTTCCTTTCATTCTCCCAGGTGTGCCACCAGATAATGCCGTAGAGACAGATTTCCAGGTAGTTGGAGACTTTTGGAGCCCATGGCAAATTTGGCAATCTGCAGCCAAAGTTCTGTGCAAGAGGATTTTTGTTGCACACTCTATACACTCTCTAGACAGACCTAGCAGTCCTCACTTGCTGTGGCTTAGAAGAGGGATGACATTTGAAGTCCAAGCAATTCGGCATGTATCAGACAACAACTATGCCACAGGCACGGCGCCAGACATAGTTTTTCCATTCCTCCTCAGAAACACTGAAGCACAAGGCAGGCAAACGTAAGTTTACAGCTGTGAGCACGTGAAACACAGAGTCTATTCTTCTTGTATTATTATTTATTAATTATTGTATTATTTCCCATACGAACCACTGTAAACCTGCTTTCGACCCACCCTGTACTAACTCAATTCTACAGAAGTAGCAACTATGGCTCAGAAAAGTTAAATGACTGTCCCAAGGTCAAATAGCTTGAAAGTATTCAAAATCAGGTTAATATCACTCTAAGTCCAAAGTCCAGTAAAAGAGAATGGAACCATTTTATATATATATATATAATAGCTTATCTAAACATCAAACAGCTCATTTCAACAGATGGGGAAACCAAGGCACCAAAATGTTAAATAATTGTTCATCAAATCATGAAAAATAATTACTTGCTAATAGCAAGCATCGGCAAAAGTGTGGCAAAGTCCTCCCATACACTGCTAGTAGAAAACATAAATTGGAACAGCCCATCTGAGGGAGGAAGCAGCAGCTACAATGGCCTTTCTCCACAAAGCTGAACCCCAGCACCTGCCAAATGATCACTCCAGCAGGTGGGGTCCAAAGGCGGGGTGCACCAGGAAGAAGGCATCGACCCCTGTGGGCAAACTCACCATCTACATACGGCAATGGTCCATACACACCTATGCTCACCACAGCACTGTCAGCCAGAAGGGCGCATCCCCGAGGACCCCCTGGGGCCTGGTGATGACAAGGCTAACCCAAGTTCACAAGGCTCGTGTCTGGAACTCAGAACTCCCGAACTCTTTTTTCCCCTCTGTGATCCTTTTCTTAATATTCATTATAGAAAATATGGCAAAGGAATGCAGAAAAAGGGAAATTTAAAAGTGACCTATGAACCTGGAATGGTTGAGGGTAGTACACATAGATCTGAAGAAACAAAGGTGTTAGTTGATAAGGCCATGTGGCTATGTCACAACTGAGAATGAGTCAGTAATTCCACTAGGAATTTAGTCTCCGTAAAATGTTAAGCAACGATGTATGTATACAAGCTGCCATTATATGATCATCAACATTAAAAGATTGGAAGCAACCGATGTCTCTCTCAGTGGGGGACTGTACCTAGAATGTGTCAGAGGCAAGTAACAGGAAGTCCGAGTAGCAGTGGCTGAGCCGAAGAGGGGCTTACCTTTCTCACATAGCAGGTCTGAAGGCAAGCTGTGGCTGGCGTTGGCTCCGTGAGCACCCTCAGAAATAGCCTCTCCGATTCCCTTGGCATTTTCCTCATAGTTGCAAGAAAGTGCACTTGCGCTCCAGACACAACATCGGTATTCTAGGCAGTCATCTCTGTTCTCTTTTATGAGAAAAGCAAGAGCTTTCCCAAAAGGATCCTAGCAGACTTCTGCTTTGAACTTATCATCCAGAGCTACATGGTTGGGCAAACTGGGAGAAAGGGAAGAGGAGAAAGAAGTATTTAGGGATCCAGCCTACACCATAGGAACAAGAGTAAAAAGATGGGGAATGAGTGTTGGATTAGCCAACCAATGGTTTCTGCCACAGGGGCTGGTTAAATAAACTGTGGAACAACTGAATGATACAGCACTATGCAGCCAAGATAGAACGACAGCACCTATAAAGCATCCCCCACTGCCACCCCACCTCTGCCCCTGGGCTGAGATCCAGGCTTGGTCCACTGAATGCCCTGCTGGTGGAACTTGCTAGAAATGCATCCTCTCAGCTGGAAAACCACCTGCTAGGATGCTGAAAAAAGCTATTCACAGAAAGAGGCACCTCACTGAAGGCACTCTGCTATGAAAGCACACAACGGGGTGCTGCTGGCTACTAGGTGCTGCTGGTCCCTGAGTACAGCAGGAGCCTGGTGCTGGAGAAGCCATCCTCAGAAGCTGAGCATGGGGCAACCCATGCTGCAAGGGCCTACTGAGAGAGCACAGTGGAAACAAGATGGAAAAACCTTTCCCCTTCCAGTGTCTTTACAGAGCCTTTACTGAGGGAGCTTACCATCTTGCCAGTGGACAAAGGAAAAAATATTTAAAGGGTCTGGATCCAGCCTTGGCTGCTGCAGCTCAGTGGGTTGAGTGCCAGCCTGTGAACCAAAGTGTCACTGGTTTGATTCCCAGTCAGGGCACATGCCTAGGTCACAGGCCAGGTCCCCAGTTGGGGGCATGTGAGAAGCAACCACACACTGATGTTTCTGTTCCTCTCTTCCTCCCTCCCTTCCCCTCTCTAAAAAGAAATAAATAAAATCTTCAAAAAATATATAAAGTGTCTGGATCCTTTTCCACAGAGCAGGCAAAAAAGGTGAATTGGACCCGAGGGACAATGACCAGCAGTTTCTCAAAAAGGTTTCATGTATTTAGATTATAGTTTTCCTTAACCAGTGGTTCCCCAAACAAGAAAGAGGAGGGTGACTAAAAGTATGCCTTGAAATTAAGAAGCAATGTATGTAGGGTGAGGTCTAGGACTCTGAGGGGTTTATTTATTTATTTATTTTTAGAGCTGGGGATAAGAGAGGGAGAAAGAGAGAGAGAAACATCAATGTGTGGTTGCCTCTCACACACCCCTAAGTGGAGACCCGGCCCACAACCCAGGCATGTGCCCTGACCTGAAATCAAACCAGCAACCCAAGCTGGCACTCAAACCACTGAGCCACACTAGTCAGGGCTAGAAATCTGAGTTTTTAATAAGCTCTGCAAGCACTCTGCTGACGGAGAGATCTTTGGAACTACTCAGACTGAGCCCCTTTGGCAGAATCCTTGGATATTCCAAGGACAGAACCACCCTAGTGCTGTGTGTGCACAGAAGGGTGTCTGTGTGTGTGTGTCTGAAGCTCCAAAACCTGACGTGCCTGTTTCTCTGGAAAGGTCCTGGGCCACCTCTGCCTCCATCTGTCTTCACCTGTGGCTGTGGGGCTCATGCCTTTGTGGCTTCATTTTTCCATCTCTTTCTGTGCCTGCCTCTCAGTCTGTATATCTCCACCTCTCAAGCCATGCTCACTCTTGCCTTCTAACATTTACACCTGCTATTCTATCTACCACCCTCCTTCCCAATTTGCTCATCTTCCTTCAGCATGTAGGGGTTCATAATGAGTCACCCCAAGATGAACCTCTGTGATATGTGGATTATTTTGAGCTAAAGGCAACTGAGCTCCACTGGACTCAAGAAAAACTTCTGTACACCCCCTCCCAACTACTAGAAGAATTTAAATCAGGGGCCTTGCCCATAAGGTTTATCACCAGAAATAACTTTCTATGATCTATGCATCAGGGCAAGCTTCTAATTACTGAACTTCTGCCTGTCTTATTCTGAAAACGGCCTTCCTTCCCTCCAAAGCCCTAAGCACCTGACCGCATCCTTAGCTCACACTGGGATATACTTATTTCCCCTTTCTAACTCAGAACCTCTCCTGTCCGTGGGGTTTCATTCAGGTCCATTATTAAATTGGATTATTTTCTCTCATTCATCTATGACAATTTAATTATTAGACTAGTAGAAAGAACCTTGGAAGGTAGAGGAAAGTTTCTTTCTCCTCCAGCATCAGATAAACCTGTACTCTTTTCCTGAACGCATTTATTACCTTGGGCCAAAATCTCTGCTCTCCCTACACACACACACTCACACACACTCTAGTCTGAATTAGAGATCCTCTCTCTGCTCCGGTGACACATTTCCTTTAACACTGCAATATCCTGCCATGCTTCGGTGGCTGCCTACTGGGCAATGTCTTTTCCACTGCCGCTTTTGGATGCCTAGTACAGTTCTGGCTCATGGTTGGAACTCAATGAACAGTGACTGAGTAAACACAGCGGGTTGTCCTTTCAGGGAGGGACAGGGTCTGTCCTGTTCACTAAGGGGCTCTTGTATTCCTAAAGCCCCTAACACGAGCCTGAAACGAAGCCAGCAGCCCACAAAGCGCGGACAGGAGGTAGAGGTCTGCCCGGTAGGTTGCACCCCCTGGCTCCCAAGTGGCTGGTATCCGGGGCCACGCCCACCGGAAGAGGGCGGAGCAACCAGGCAGTGAGACAGCTCCACGGGCGGGGGCGGGGCCTCGCTGCCGGCAGGGCGGTGGGGGCGGGGCCTGGCCTGCGGGGCGGCTCCCCAGGGTGTGCAAGCCTGGAAACCCACTGGCTAGAGTGCTCAGAACCTGCAGGAGAGTCGTTGCCACCGCCCACGGTCCCTTCAGTAATGCCGGTAAGTGGCCGCCCCGCCCCCGCCCCTGCCCGGTGCAGGTCTGTGGCCCCTGGCCTGCGCCTCCGCTGCTCAGTTTCTTGACCAGATGTCGCTCTTCCAGGGCTCAGGCCGCGCCGGAGCTATTGCCCCTTCTCAGCCCTCCCCACCCAGCCTCCTGCTTCTGCGAAGCTCCAGAAAGTCAAATGCGAAGGGGGTTTTAGGTAGGAGTTAGGCTTCGGAACATCGGAGCCGCTACAAGGCCTCCAGAGACGACGAGCCCAGACCTTCCCTGCATAGACGGGGAAACTGAGACCCAGAGCAGGGCAGAGAGGAGCCCGTGATCACACGGGGAGTGGGTGGCCAGTGGGAACTAGGACTCCCAGTCCCTGCCATTCTGCGTCGTGCGCTTCCGCGAAGCTGGCCTTGAAAGAGGGGAGGGGGTGGCCAGGACCTTGCGGACGGGGAGGGTTTTCACAGGTCCGTATTTTTCTTCCCTCCCCTGCCCTCTCTGGCGGACACTGAATGGAGACAGTGCTTTACCCGTCACTCTCTGAACCTGAACCAAGGAGCCCCGGAGAGGTTGAGGACCTGCCCAACGTCTGCTGTTGCTCCGTGGCAGAGTTTCAGGAGGACAGAGGAGGTCTTCTCCGGTCTTTGCCGCTTACTCAGTGTTACCGCAAATACCTGGTAGCTCATGGCCTCATTTTGTAGATAAGAAATTAAGGCCTCTTAGTGCAGTTTCCGGGTCGGGAGCACGCCCCCGCCATTCCCTACCTCTTCTTCATCGCCCCACCCCCGCCTTGTTATCTTCGCCTTTCTCTCTTCTAAGTTCCTAGGGCCCTTCTTTTGCCTCTGTAATTTGTTTCAGAAGCCCAGCTGGGTCGTCTCTGTAACTTTATAAATAAAGTTTCTCTTATAATTTGAAAAAAAGAAGGGAAAGAGGAAGGAAGGAAGGAAGCCTTTTGCAAATAACCCACCCACCCAAAGCTTATAGCTTAACCCACCCACCCAAAGCTTATCGCTTCACAAGGTCTGGTTGGAAGATGGATAGGGCCGGGATCAGGCCCCTTATCTTCAGACGCCCTGTCTCTCCCGGCCTAGCTGCTTGGTAAGTGGGACAAAAGTAGTCACCTTGGCTTGGGAGGAAACTTTGATCCCAGCTGCATCCTAGAGAGCCTGGTGGGGTCACGTAATGTTTAGCACTTTCCCCCAGCATGCCTAGTTCACTGCTCTGCTCCAAGTGAGTACCCAGAGGTGTCTCCCAGATGCCCTGTGTCTTAGCCTCCTAGCTTTGGGGAAGCTGACAGATGAGCCAGAGGCCCCCTGGGCCAAGCCACAAACATTGCAGGTGTCATTTCCCTTGGGACTTGCCAAGTGCCTTGGGACAGATCCTCAGACAACACAAAGTGTGGACAAGAGAACCCAACAGCATCAGCTCCAATCTGCCTATGGCAGGGTTAGAGGACAGCATCAATCACCCCAGGACTGGGGTAGTGAGGTCAACAGGGTTTTGTGTTTTTTTGGGGGGGCGGGGAGTGGCCAGCTTGAGGATCACTGTCCCCTGTTCATTTCTGGGGATTTAGACAAACAAAAGACCCGTCAGAGGACTCGGCGCCACATCTCAAGACCAACAGCCGAAGGAAGGAGGGTTTTGCAGAGAGCCCGCCATCAAAGCTGAAAGGGGAAACCTGCCTCCTGAGGGGTTCCTCATACACTTGCAGTCTCAGAAACTGTTTGAACATCTGCTCCTGCTTGCCAACCCGGTGACTTTGAGGAAGCTGCTTTACCTCTCTTGGCCTTGATTTCCTCCTCTGTAAAATGGGGATAAAAACCGACCTTTCAGGACTGTTGTTAGTATGAACGGGAAAATGCCAGCAAAATGCTCGGCACAGCCCCTGGCACAGCGAATCCACAAGGAACAGTGGCTGATGCGGAGACCTAGGACAAGTAGGGTAGAACTAGAGGCAGGCAGATCTCAAACCTAATTTTAACCAGGACTACAGTGGTTGTGAGTTTAGGCTTTGGAGACTGTCGGTCCAGGCCCTGCCACTCACTGGCTGTGTTGCATTGACTGACCTGACCTCAACTTCCTCCCTTGTCAAGAAGGGATAATAATGACTTACTCATGGGGTTATTGTAATGATTAACCAGTGTAATTCACAGAGGTGCCTAGGACCATGTCTGGTACAGAAGAGGCCCTCAACTGTTATTAGTGGTAAACTCCCCTTATTCAGGGCGTTCAAAGGCTGAATGTCCTGGAGAGTTGAGAAAGAATGCCTTGTCTGAGAGGAGCCGGGCAACATGACCCCACTCTATGCCGGCCTTGCCAAGTCTGAGGTTCTGTGAAAGACCTGTACGACTTACTGGACTTTTTCATCGACTTTAAAGCACCTGTGTGTGGAGGTGACAGAGCAAAGGCTCTGAGGGGCTGCGACGGCACAAGGCTGAGCGCTCAGTGGTGGGCCAGTCTTGGGACTCACTGTGAAGAAGCATGACTTACTCTGTTGGTTAAGTAGAGTTTTTACCGGGCTCAGATTTACTTTTGCAACTCTGAGGTGAAGGAGAACACCGAAGTGGGATGTTTGCCACCCAGAAGCCACCAGCTGGTGTCTGACCTCTGCACCGTCTGTAGTCTGCACAGCAGGAAGCTTCAGATGTCTGCTGACTTTAGGTGCAAAAACTGCTCTTCTTCACAAGGTGTCCGCACTCTCAGAGGTCTTGCTTGGAGTCCAAGTGGTGGGAGTGGCAGTGCTGTTTGCTTGTCCAGAACCAGCAGGGTGTCCCAGGAGCCAGGAAAGCCTGGGTTCATGTCCCAGCCTCAGCACATACTTGCCACGTGACCAACTGTGGGCAGTTTACTTAACCCCTGAGTAAAACAAGGCGACCAGCTCCCTTTCCAGGCCGGGTGAAGACAGTCTCAGATACCAGATAAGGAGCTCAGTGGGCACACATAGATGTGGGTCTTTAAAGCTTAGGGTGGGCACACAGGTGCACACCACTGGCAGATCTCGACTGTCTGTTGTTTGTTCTGGGGCAAGAATCAGCAAACTTTTTCTTCAAGGTCCAAATAGTAACTACTTTAGGCTTCGTGAACAATGTGGTCTGTTACAACTACAGGCGTACCTGGTTTTATTTGCCGTTAGCTTTATTGTGCTTCACAAATGTGAGTTTTTTTTTTGTTTTTTTACAAATTAAAAGCAAAACCCTCTACCAGCAAAAAGATGACAGCTTGCTTTATGGTGACGTCTGGAATCAGACTCACAATATCTCTGAGGTGTGCCTGTTTTGGGAACGCAGCAGTGAACAAAACAAAGCCTCTGTCTTCTGGGAGCTTAGGTCGTTAGACTGTAGGGTGTGACGCCTGCATGAAGCATCCAGGAGCCTGGCCTCCATTATCAGTCTGCCCTCCAGCTCCCTGGGAGCACGTGCCATTCCACCCCCTTTCCAGGAGTTAGGTGCTTCCTCTGAGAATGCGGCATTTGGATGAGAATAGTGGTCACTATATGTCAGAATCACTAGGGAAGCCTTCTAGCCATTGTAGATGCTCCAGCCCACTCTTGCTGATCAGAACCTGTAGGTTTTACAAGCTCCACGGTGACTCTAGTACAAAAGGTGATTTTCTGATGCGTATGCAAGACCACCAGGTCGGCATGGCTCAGAGGATGAGCGTCCACCCTTGTCAGAGTTGGTGGTGCTGAGACAGAATCAGGGTTTTGAAGGGGAGACTAGAAGCCAACATTGTAAACTCACTTCCCAGCTGATTCAACTCACTGCGTGCCAGACACTGCTAAAGGGGCTGGACGGATTATCTCATGTAAGACAGCAGCCCCTGAGATACAGAAATCCGTGGTTACTCCACTTTGCGATGAAGACAGTGGGGCCCAGAAACAGGCCGCTTGTGGGTCGGGCGGCAGCCAGGTCTTGCCCTGTGTCTCCGCCCTTGAGTGGGCTACGCGGTCTCTCCACAGCGCTTGGCTCACGGTCCCCTTTGTTTGTTTCAGAAGCACGAGTTCTTTGTGGACATGACTTGTGAAGGCTGCTCGAATGCGGTCACTCGGGTCCTCAACAAGCTAGGAGGTGAGTGAGTGGCCCTCGGTTGGGGGTGAAGTAGGGGAGACCGATACACTTTATGTCATGTTCAAGTGCATGCAGACAAGGAGCTAGAGAAGCTTGAGTTTAAGCCGATAATAACGGTGAAACTAAGGTGTATGGAGTACTTAGCATGTGCCAAGCACTCTGCTTGGTGGCTTTCATTTAATCCTCACACCCATTTAGGTAGCTTCTCTGACTATCTCCATTATAGCAGGAGGGAACTGAAGTTCAGAGAGGTTAAGTAACTTGCCTGGGGTCCCACAGCCAGGAAGTGGCAGAGCTGGGATTTGGCCTTGCAGTCTAGTTCCAGAGCCCTGTCAGTACCAGTTAGTGTGTTGGAGATCTCCAGAGGGATAATTTTTGTTATATGACACATTTCAGTGTCATTTTCTATTAAGACTTTTTGAACTGTAACATTTGAATCAGTCATGTGTAGAACTCCTAAAGCACCTCTTTTGGACCTATTTAGAAAACCATTATTCTTATCTAGCCCCCTCAAGACTCATCTGGGGAAAAGGAAGCCCAGAGAGGGCTGAGGTCTGGCCCTGGGGCTCCATGAGGTAATGACTGAGCTGCGATCAGAATTCTGGTAGTGCTGGGCCAGTTAGTCTTCTAAGATTTTCATTTTTTTTTAATTTATTTTCAGAGAGACAGGGAGAGAGGGAGAAAGAGGAAGAGAAACCTCTACTTCAAGAGATATATCCATTGGATGCCTCTCGCATGCCCCATACTGGGGGCCTGGCTCACAACCCAGGCATGTGCCCTGACCAGGCATCGAACCAGTGACCTTTTGGTTCACAGGCCGGCACTCAATCCACTGAGCCACATGAGCCAGGGCAGATTTTTATTTTTAAACCCTATATAATAATAGCACTGAATTTTCAAAGGGCTTCCATTAGGTGTGATCTCTTTAGCATATAAAGCAGTTTCCTGAGCTGTATACTCCATCTGTGCAATGAGGATGTTGTGGAAAGAACCTGGCTGCTGACTGTGGCCTCTTCCTCTTGCAGCCCGAGTTTCCCCGGCTATCACGTGAGAATGTCAGTCTGTATCTGCTTTTGCCGTGGGGACTTGGCGTGAACTTCTGCTCAGAAGCCCCTCGCATAGAGAGAGGCACGGTCTGGATGAAATGAGGGTGGGACTGCTTTTTGACAGCTCAAGGACACCTGCCCAGGAACCTGGGCTGCAAGGCACACAATTTGAAATCCACTGTGTTAGATGGTCCCAGAGCTCCTTCCAGTTCTATGGCACCAGGGGAGGGAGATGCTCTTGAAGGAAAAGACAAAAACCCAGAGGGCAGCACGGATACATGGTAATACCCACCCCCTCCCCCAGGTATCCATTTGCTACAAATTCAGACCTTAGGACTAAACCTTGTGCCACGTGATTTTTGAGGCCCCTTGACTGAAGCTTGGGGATCTGCTCTGAACTTGGGGATAGGTTTCTCCCTACCTTTCACTATTCTCCCCACTTGAGTGGCCTCTTGAGATGGCTCAGAAGGGTTTCGAGTTGGTTGGGGCCCTAGATGAGCAGTCCTGGGCCAGAGGAATCACAGACTAATGGCATACTTGAACTTGGAAAGACCGTAGGGATTGGCCAACCCCATCTCCTTCAGTACAGATGGGGAAGCTGAGGCCTATAATGGGCAAGACCCAGCAAGTCAGAGGTGGATCCACATCTAAAACTTATGAAGGGCCTTTCCTCTGCATTCTGTGGTCCCTGTAAGACCCATTCAACACACTGCCTTGTGCCGCTGGGGGCCTTTAAATTGGCGCAGCCCTTGAAGAGGGCAATTTTGCATTATCAGTTAACATTGAGAAGGTGCCAGTCTGTTGCCCCCCAGTTTCCATCCTGTGAGTTCATGGTACAGAAATATTTTCACAGGTTTTACATGACATGTTCAGGTATGTTGACTATATCTTTGTGGTAAGAGCAAGAAGCTGGAAGCCACCTCAGTGTCCTTCTGTGGGGGATTGAGTAGATGCAGGGCACATCCACCTTATAGGTCACGGTGTTGCTATTAAAAAGCAGAATGAGGTAAGTCTGTGCATGCTAAGATGGCAAGGTATCCTGGCCACTGGGAAGTGAAATATAGCAGGATCTGTTTCTAGAGTAGGATGCCGTTCAGGGCAGTTATTTCCCATTTGTCTGTCGGGGGAAAAGACTGGAGAGATGCCACACTATTCGGAGTGATGTATAGAGGGTGAAGAGAGTAGAGTCCTTACAGTTTCTGTTTGATCAGAAATGTTTGCCCCTGTTTTACAACGGCACCTCTCTATTATCTGTGCGGCTCCAGGGCAGGGATCAGCACACTACAGGGAGAGTTTCCTGGTCGCGGGTCTAGAGGAGACCGGAAGAGTGGTTGTGAATACGGATTTCAGAGCTGGAGCCCTTTCTCGCTCTGACTGCCAGGGTCTCTGCCTCCTCTTCCCACAGGAATTCAGTTTGAGATCGACCTGCCCAACAAGAAGGTCTGCATCGACTCTGAGCACAGCGTGGATACTCTACTGGAGACCCTGAAGAAGACAGGGAAGGCTGTCACCTATGTCGGCCCCAAATAGCGACGGCCTGGGCCCCTGGCCTGCAGGGTGGACCAAAGTGGGCAGGTGGGTGAGGCGCCGGTACTTCAACAGAATAGTTGATTATCTAATGCAAGCCCCGTGTCCAGGGAACCCTTCCAGCCCTCTGTGAGCAGTGGCTGCACTGTGTGACGTCTCCCAGGACCCCTTTTATGACAGGGGTGCATTTCGTGAGCAGCCACGTTTACATTGGGAGCACATGACCCTGAACAGTGTGTCTTTTGCCAGTTGACTGTCCCATCAGAGGTGACCCCTGTGCCCTGGGGTTCATACTCCTGGGTATCAACCAGATAAGTTCATTCAGACTGGCATAAACCAATCACGTGTCTAAGCTGGAAATCCCCACCGATTTTTATGTAATTCCAGGGGCACATAAGGGGTCCTGTGCCTGCCCTCACCCCTAGGGGCCCGGGGCAGAGCTTGCCCATCCATCCAGTGTTGCCTCTGTGCCCAGACCCCTTCACAGCCCCACCTGCCCAGCTATCACTGCTCATGCCGTGCACTTGGCGCGTGAGCTGCAGTGGCCGCCACACCCTGTGCGCTGTCATGGAGGAAAGTGAGGCCTGGAGAGGACAGTGGTGGGACTAAAGCCCACAGCGGCGAGTGGCAGAGGCAGGGCAGGAGGCACCCGGAATCAGGGTTCTGTAGTCACTGGTGGCATTATCCCCTGACTGGGCCCGTGGAGAGCCCCCAGGCAGAGGCAGCCAGCTACGACTGGCTGGCGGGCATGTCAGTTGCCCGCGAGCACAGCCTCCTGCCCAAAGGTTGCACTGGAGGCTGAGCCGGGGCAGTGTCCTGGGTGTACAGCGACCTCACACGGGAATCATGAGATGTCACATGTGTCTGTTTCCCTCATCCCCTTCCATCCATGGATGGGACTCATGTTCAGGATGAGCTCAGGATTAATCAAGAGTAATCAGGATTCCAGCCCTGCCCTCAGTTCATGCCTGAGTTTACATGCCCGAGCCTCAGTCTTCCCACCTATAAAAATGGGGCTCTACCCTCTCCGCTGCGTCCCTGCCTGGTGCAGGTTCCTGTGAAGTCCCTCTGAAAAGGAAGGGTTAGCTCAGAGAGGCTGGGGGCTCCAGCATGCTGCAGATAAAACCTGCCAGTTGTAAGCCAAACTCGGTTTAATGTTTGTCTCTCAGTATTTTTTAAAATTGAGGTGAAGTTCACATGACATGCCATTAACCATTGTCTAGTGTTGTACATTCACCACCTCTCTGTAGTTTCAAAAGTTTTATCACCCTCCAAAAATCCCTGTACCCATTAAGCAATCTCTCCCCACTGCTCCCCGCCCCCTCCCCTCACTCTCTGCCTCTCTGGATTAGCCTGTTCTGGACATTGCATAGAAAAGGAATCAGACTTCCAGTCAAGATGGCAGTGTAGGCAGACATGGCTTGCTTCTTCCCAGAACCACATCAAAATTATAAGTAAAATACAGAACAGCCATCACTCGGAACTGTCAGAAATCAAGTTGAATGGAAATATGACAACCACGGGATTAAAGAAACCACATCCATCCAGACTGGTAGGAGGGGCACAGATGTGGAACAGGCTGGTCTCACATCCATGTGAGATGGATAAAAATTTAGGAAGGATATCTTGGTAGCAAGGATTCCCAGCCCCACCCCAGGGCCCCCAGACCAGGGTTCCAGTGCCAGGAAGATAAGTGCCCCCAACCTGTGGCTGCAAAAACCAGCAGGGATTGAGTCGGTGGAAGAAACTTCTGGAGCCCAAGCAGTAAAGAACCCACACATGGACTCACCTCCTCAGACTCAGTCCCTCTGAACTCCAGCACCTGAGTGGCAGCTTGAAAGGCACCAGTGGCATACAGGTAGAAGCTGAAGTATCTGGCATCCAGGAGAACAGAGGCCATTGTCCCTTTTCTAAACCCTCCCCCACAAAGCCGGCAGGCTGGTGCCATATCTGAGACTCCATCAACCTGGCTAACACTCTTTGACCCACCTTGGAGATCCCCAGAGACTCTACCCCACCTGACTTACAGGCACCAAAGCTGCCTTTCTATATGAGTGACTGGTCTTGGCTTGTGCCTCACAACTTCTTAAATTCTATCAAATAAGCAACAGCTGGCTTCAGTGAGCCCCAGGCCCGGCACTAGCAGCAGTCAGCCTAAATTCACAGCTTGGGAATCTCCAAGCCCAGCACAAGTAGCAGCCATCTCAGATTGCTTTATAACTCAGGGAGCGCCAGGCAAAATGGGTACAAGAAGGAGAAGAGAAAGAGCAAGAAATTGGAAATCTATTTGAAAACATAATGAAAGAAAACTTCCCTAATTTGGTGAAGGAAACAGACATTCAAGTCCAGGAAGCACAGAGCCCCAAACAAGATGAATGCAAAGAGGCCCACTCCAAGATACGTCAGAATTAAAATGCCAAAGGTTAAAGATAAGGAAAGACTCTTAAAAGCAGCAAGAAAAAGGAAGTTAGTTACTTACAGGGGAGTTCCCATAAGACTGTCTGCTGATTTCTCAAAAGAAACTTTACAGGCTAGAAGGGATTGGCCAGCCCTGGCTGGTGTGGCTCAGTGGACTGAGCACTGGCCTGTGGTCACTGGTTTGATTTCCAATCAGGGCACATGCCTGGGTTGGGGGCCAGGTCCCCAATTGGGGTGGGCGGTGAGTGAGGAACAACCACACATTGATGTTTCTCTCCCTCTCTCCCTCCTTTCCCCTCTGTATAAAAATATATATAAATAAAATCTTTTTTCAAAATCTAAAAAAAAGAAGGGATTGGCCAGAAATATTCAAAGTCATGAAAAGCAGGGACCTACAGCCAAGATTGCTCTACCCAGCAAAGATGTCATTTATAACTGAAAGGCAGATAGAGCCTCCCAGAGAAGCAAACACTAGAAGAGTTCATCATCACTGAAGCATTATTATATGAAATGTTAAAGGGACTTATTTAAGAAAAAGATCAAAACTATGAACAATAAAATGGCAAAAATACATATCTATCAACAATTGAATCTAAAAAGCAAACTAAGCAACCAAGAACAACAGAGACAGAAT
>VMDR010003195.1:0-75873 GCA_007922815.1 Macrotus californicus
GTGGTGGTGGTGGTGGGTGGTGGAAATACACATATTTGTGACAGTGATTGCTAAGATAGAAATTACCACTGGCAATTTTGACGGCTATTAATCATGGATTTTTATGTCACCTTAATTAAAAGAGAGTTGTGACACCTTTTCAAGGTGATGTATTAGTAATAGGATATTGTTCTCTGTGGCACTTTTTGGTGGTACTCAACTCACCATGAGTAAAAACCTATGATAATAGTATAAACTATTTTTGAAATAAATCTGTGAAAAAAACCTGGATCCTTGTGTCCAGAATAAAGTAATGTTTATAGGAGTGTTCACTCCCAGTACGGCAAACATGCTGTGGGCACCTATTCCATGCCAGGCATTGTGTGAGGGTACAGATAAGATCTTAGGCATAAACTGAGGAGCAAACAATCTAGCTACAAGCTTAGCTGAATTGTTCCTACTCACAACAGAAATTGGGCTGCGCTTTATCAATGGAGACAAAATAACTTTGAAAAGAATCAAGATAATTCAGAAAACAACATACCAGCACCTCTTTAAGAGAAAAAGCACTTCAAACTGCTATATCAGTAGAATACACATTCATTATTAAAAAATACAAACCATAAAGAAAAGAAAACAAAAATCACCTGTAAGCCCTTCTAGAGTTTTCTCTGGGCACGTGCATGCACATGCGCATGCCCAAACACATTTTTTCCCCCACAGAAATAAGACTATATTTAATGTTTTCCAGAGACTGAGACAACAACTTGGGGAATAAAGAACAAGGGGAAGAAATCTGTAATTGCCTTTTGAATTGTTCCCTGATCATCCTGCTCATTTTATTTATGTACTGTTAATTCTTAGTGAGCGCTAAAATGCTTTGTGTGTGTCCACATGATGTGGAATTTGCTCTGCCTGCCAGAGTGTGTTTTGCCTAGTGGTTTAAAAGAGAGGTCGAGTCTGAAAACCAAAGGAAAAGGAAAAATAAAGTGATCTTAAAGCAATCTTGAAATGATGTTAAGAAGCAGTGAAAGCAAAGAAGCCATTCATAAAAACTTGGCTAAATTTTTTAAAATGGTCAGATTGGCCTTGTTTGCCTGGGACTGAGGGGTCCCCGGGATACGGACTTACAGTGCTGAAACCAGACAGCCTGGGCAAACTGAGGTGTCTGGTCATCCCAGACAGAGCCTGGGGTGTTGCAGAATGCGTGCTACGTACCTTATTCCAGCCGAAAATCTGAAAAGTTCTGGCTTCTGAGACACACCTGTCCCTGGGGATTTGGAGTAAAGAACTATGGACCTGGCTGTACACAGACTTGTATCTCTGGAAGGAGGCATGAGCTATGAGTCAAACTGGAGGGCAGGGACAGAAGGGAGAGTTTTCTCTGCACATCCTTTGCATCTTTTGACTGTGAACTATGTAGATGAGTTACTTACAAAAAATAATAAATACAGTAAATGATTGAAAAAGACTGGTCAGCATTAATTTAGGGCCTCTACGTATCTGCTACAGTTAGGCTCACTTACTCTTTTTGGCCTTATCTATAATATTTTTTTGGCACGTATCACTTTACCCTCCAGGAGCAATAAGGAAGCGGGCAGGCAGACCGAGCCCTCTGGAGACATGCTACTTTAAGAGCCTCCAGTGTGGGGATGGTGGACCAGACAGTGGTTCAGCCTGAGGAGGGGACTCTTCCTGTGAAGGTATTGGGACGTCACCAGACAGAGGAAAACTGTATTTGTAACAGTGCTTACTTAGTGCCAGTCGCTACTCTAAGTATAGGGTGTCTAGAAGTTAGGAGGCATAGGATAAACTGATTTTTAAATCCCATGTTATTTAGCTTTTTAAATAATATGTTCTGTGTCTTTTAAATCTCAAGACACTTTTTCAGTGAAATATCTCTAAATTTGAAGCCATAGATATATATGTTAATATGGAAAAAAGTTTATTTAATACACGTTATATATAAGATGGATATATAATTTTTCAAATACCTAACAATTATATACGTAATTGTTCCTATACTTCCATACTTTTTAAGGCGCTCTTTAGTGCATTTATTGCACTTCTTACAGATTAAAATGGCATCATTGTTTTAAGTTGGGGATTGTCCAAGGGTTAAAGAAAAAAAATGCTGATGATATTCTTTGAAAAGCTAACATGCTGTTTATCCTATGTTTCTCGGCTGTTCACACACCCTGTGCTTTATATGTATTAGCTCATTTAATTCTTTCAGTGATGACATCAGGTAGTGTTATCCTTACTTCACAAATGAGGAAACTGAGGCAAAGAAAGGATGCTTAATTTGTTCAAGGTTATTCAGGCAGACACAGTGAGGAAGCCATAGAGTCGGGCTGTAAAGCCAGATAGACTGGCCCTTGACCTGTGCTCATAACAACCGAACCTTACTGCCTCCTGCAGAAACTGTGTCTGAGGTAGGTACTCGGAACTGACTCCATGTGGGACCCAGAGTCTGACCCTGCAGAAGGGAGAGGAAGCTGCCGTTACGTGTGCAACATTTCCAGGTAGTACTGAAGTCTTCATAGAGCTCACTTATGATTCCAAAGTCCACTGCCAATGAAAAAATGGCAAAAATCTGGTGTTCTAATATTTGCATAACCCCCCTCCTCAGTCTCCACTTCTAGTTGCTGCCATTTTCTGCAAGAGTTATAAGCAATGCCTTCTAATGCTACCGGGTGAGAAGGTAATGCTCTGCCCAGGAAGAGTCCCTCAAAAGAGAAAAATTTCAACACAAGCCTAAACAGTGGTTTGCACACTCGACTTTTTGGATAATAAGTGAGTTTCCTTCGTCCCACGGTGTCTTGAACATTTGGAATTTGAGTGCCTTTAGCTTTGACTTACCCTCTCCAATTAGGCCGTCTCTCCATCACTCCTAATTACATATTCAGCCAGCTTCAAACATTACATTACCTCTCTGGCCCTAGGAAGAGTTTAAGATTACAGTCTCAGTGCTAAAACTATACCTCACTAAAAAAAGAGCAGGACACACAGGGGACACAATAAAGTTTGTGCTGCTGGAGTTGATAGAGCCAATGAGAAGCCAGCGAAGGAAGATTCGCAGTAACTGGGGGTACGTCATTAACTAGGATGGGACCAGTGAGAGGTAAGGTCTACAGGATAGGAACATACTATAGGGGAATCTAGAAATTCTACATGCTGTAGGAATGGTAAAAAGATGGTCCCGATGAACATGTGATTTAAGAAAAGGCCCCAGGAGATTTTGGAGTTCTTTTTTAAGCAGAAAGACTACAAACCAGTATATGAGTAGCTTCAGGCTCTTTTGTAGTCACTTGAAAAGTCAAAGCACTGAGTCCTTTAGAATCCAGTGAAAAATTCCAATTGTTCTCATCTCGACAGTGTCATCCTTCTCGATGGGAGCCGGTGGAGGAGACAGAGCACGTAGGACTCAGTGGGTCAGCAGGCAGGAGCATCCCGGGCAGAGGTGAAGAGATGAGACTGGGTGTGCATTTTGGAGGAAGAAGAGCCAAAGAAATAGCAGGACCTTGAAAACCAGAACAGATTATATTGAGGAGGAGCAAGAAATAAGTTTGTAGTTGTTTGTGGAAAATTCCAAAAGACAGGGAGAAGGGTGAGTGTGTGAGTGGGAAACAAATAAAGTTTGGAGTCTGGCGCCCTGGATGCCTTGGAGATGTTCTGTCTGTAGGCCCCCTGGAACTAGGGCTTGTGTGACACGTCAGAACAGCAGCTATAGATGCAGAAGGAGGGGCCAGGGGAACCTAAGCAGAGCGTCCAGAGGAAGGTTGACATTTGTTAGAGGAAGGTCTGGTCAGCAAGGTAACTGGTCAGTCCTGCAGTGACCCCAGGGGAAGCATCATTCTGTGGAGTTGGGACTGGGGCTGGGACAGCAAACTGGAGTTTGGGAACATTCTCTACCAGGAGCAGCCTTACACCCATGTGGGCATAGAGTGCTGTCCTTTTCTGGTGCCATTTGAGGGGCTCCACAACGCCCCCTGTCCCTTCTCACCTTTACCAGCTTGCCTGACATTCTCGTTACTCTCTAATCTGATCACAATCATTTTAGATTAAGGTGTTGAATCACTTATTAAATGCAAATATTCCTTGGAGGGATACCCAGCCCAGTCTCTGTACTTCGTACTGTGTATATCACGCATTTATGAAAACATTCTGCATGCCCTCCATTCAAGCCACCCAGACAGAGCTCAGACAGAATCTCCTGAGTTTGAAATTTGGTCACTCTTATTTGGGGCAGAAACAGTTTCAGACATTTAAATGAGTAGAATTGAATCCCTGTCCATTGTTTTTTCAAGCCCATCATTCATTTCCCCTGGCGGTACCAGCATTCTATACATCCTCTGGGAAAGCACCCCATCTTCCCTCTCAGGTTAAGTATTTAAGGGGGATAGCTACCCTTGGGCTCTGAGTTGGAGCATATGTCTCTCTTTTGGCCAATCAGAATATGAGGACAGACATGTGATCCAAGTTGGTCCAATCAGAATGAATTCTGGAATTTGGTGGCGGAGAGGAACGTTACTAAGATTGCCTCTCTCTTTTGCTGGGACCCCTAACACTCAAGGTGGCCTGCTGCTGCTGAGAGCCACCACACAGTGGGAGGTAACACTGAGGGGGAGGCATAGCAGCAGGATGGGGTGAAACTAAGTCCTGATGACATTGACTGAGCCCCAAGGTCCCATAGTGCCTGAAATTAGCCCTATCCTTAGACTTTCAGTTATGGGAGTCAATGACTTCATTTGTTTTGCTTAAGTCAGATTCAAATGGATTTTTAGTCACCTTGTAATTGGAAATGTATTGCTATAGTCTGAACATTGGTGTCCCCCGAACTCATATGTTGAAATCTGATGGCCAGTGTAATGGTATTTGGAGGCCAGGTCTTTGGGAGGTGATCATGTCATGGGGGGGGTGGGCCCTTGTAAATGGGATGCGTGTCCTTCTAAAAGAGACCCCAAAGAGCCAGCTCCTCTCTTCAGCCGTGGGAGGGCACAGCCAGAGGATAACTGTCTAGGAACCAGGATGCAGATCCCCACCAGATACCGAATCTGCTGGGCACCTTGACCTTGGCTTCCCCTGTGAGAAATAAATTTCTTTGTTTATAAGCTACCCAATCTGTAGTATTTTGTTGCAACAACCAAACAGGCTAAGACACGCACTGGCTGGCACGCTCTCCGACCTGGCGTGTGCTATTGTTAGGCAAAATGGTTTCTGCGGCTTGATATGACCAATGACACCTTAAGGAGCAAGTCGCTTTCAGAGGCTAACAGTTCACCCCAGCAGGAGTGAGCCATATCCCCTGAAAGGTATGTCCTTACGTATTAATAGATCAGTAGGCCCGTTCAGTTGTTCACTGCTTTGGAACATATAGCTCTTAACAAGCTCACGCCGGTTAGCTATAAGCCGCCTGTGGTCCTGGAGGCTAAATACAGGGTCCGGCAGAAGTAACGGCTGCTTGAGTGTGGGTGGTAGCGTAATAACACATGTGTAATAATTTATAGTTTTAATTTGAACATTTCACCTGAAATGTCACATGGTGTGCTTGAGTGCGATATTGTTACGGTACAGAATTACATGCTTATGATTTTGTAATAAAAAGAGGCATTATTTGTGCCGGACCCTGTATATGAAGCCCCCATCCCCATAAGGAGATTCACCATAAATTTCCTTAATAAACTCTGTTTATTCTGGAGCTGTCAGCCTCCTTAGGTCTCTTGGCCCCAACCTGCTTTGGAGGTTGATTCCAGTACAGCTCAGGAAATTTCCCCAATGACTGGGAGCACTAACAATGTTCTTCTTGTCTTAGGAATCCACCCCACATGCAAAATCACCACGATGTGGCCAGATCTAGGTTGCCCGTTTTTACAGCCTAGCCTTTGCCTTCTTTACCTCCGATAACTGCCTGATGACCTCCTTTCAGCAGCTCCAGCAGAGAGAATAGCACAGTGGGGTTCTTTAAAAGGTGGATCCCAAAGGCAGGTTATGTGGGCAGCTAACCACAGTTAACTGCCGCAACCACAATTAGCCTGGGCGGTCCTGAGGCAGATGACCCACCCATATGCTGTGGGCAGCTTTTCCTGCAGTGCAAGACTCCAGAAAGAACCCGCCACCACCAGTTCCTTACTGAGGTGGGAAATAACCCCAAGAAATTTGGCTCTATAAGCCGGGACAACCCAGAAATGAGTCAGCTTTCTGGGGAAAAACCTCCTTCCCACAATCTCTGATTCATCATCTCTGCCAGGCCCCCACCCCCACAGCCGTAAGGCCTGTGCGTTTCTTTCGAGAGCATAATAACACCTTATATTTGCAAAGCACTGGCGTGCTGTACCTCTTTAAAGTACTTGTGCATTCATTATCTCATTAGGAAACCAGATTTGCTATTTTTTTTTCCTTCAGATTCAGTTTTTTGAAAAACTCAAAACCAGTGGAGAAATTTTTCATGTGGCTTTCAATGAGCCTAGAGAGGAGAAAAATCAGAATTCAATCCAAGAGCAAAGCTTTCCTAGAGCCGCAAATATAATCCTTCTCTCTAATGCCAAAAATAATAAGGGGGCAAAGGCTATATTCTAGAGGAAAGAACACTGAGTGGGAGGCGACACCTGGGTTCTAGTTCCAAATCTGCAACTAAGTAGCTGTGCGCCTTGGACAAGCCCCTTAATCTCCCCGGGCTTCAGTTTCTTCCTTTGTAAAATGGTCCCATTGAGGCTCCCTGGGGAGGTTGGCCTTGATACTTTCTGAGGGCCTTTAAATCTCTGAGGGTTTGTGGCTTCGGGAATTGTAGAGCCAGAAGGGACTAATTTATAAGCAAGTTGGCACATTTTAATAAGCCCAACTGCTGCTATACTTGGGGTGTGCAGAGGAGAGCCCCTAGCCAGCCCCTAGCCAGGAGCCAAAGCAAAGGGGAACATAGAGCCGAGCAGGCCTGGTCCCCAGAGGCTCCTAGCCCCTCCCTCAGGACCACTTCTAAGGAGGTGGTTGGTTGGTGGTGGTTAGTTGGTTAAATGAACGGGGAGTGCCTGACCACTCACAAAGTGCTGGCCTCTTGAAACATCAGGAAACCCTGTGGTTTGTGAGACCACATATGTCAGATTCATTCTTACGACAGAAGGGAAGTGGAACCTGGCATTTTCCTGGAGACGTGGCCTGCGTAGGGCTTGGCCGGCCAGAGTAGTAGGCCTTACTTAGCAAACAGAGACCGGCCCAAGAATTTTTCTGGCTGAGTTCAACGTCCACATTACAACCTTTCCTCCAGCAAGCGCCCTTCGCTCACTAAGCTCCTTCTGTGTGACCTTATCCTCCAGTTCCTCCTGGTCCTTCCTTCCACTTCCGGTGACAGCGCTGAGACACCAGGGTGTCAGTTGTTTACCTCGTCTCACTGGAGCCTAAATTACGTAAACCTCCAGAGCAAGGACTCCAATATGTATGTCAGACTGTCTCTTAACTCACTCAGCACGGCCTTGGCTCTGAGCTTTCCTTCAGTCTGTCTCTTCCGCATCACACACAGACAAACGCACACACAGCAAAACAACCAAATACCCCCACCCCCACCACCAACAAAACCCCGCACCCTTATCCTCTTAGGAAAATCTTCTTCGATCCTAAACCAATTCATGCTCAAGTGTTGATAACTGCTAAGGTTTCTTTCTTCTTCTGTTTTTTTAAAGATTTTATTTATTTATTTTTAGAAAGAGGGGAAGGGAGGGAAAAAGAGAGGCAGAGAAACATCAATGTGTGGTTGCCTCTTGCGTGCCCCCTACTGGGGGCCTGGCCCGCTCCCCAGGCATGTGCCCTGACTGGGAATCAAACCAGCCACCCTTTAGTTCACAGGCCGGTGCTCAATCCACTGAGCCACATCAGTCAGGGCTAAGGTTTATTTCTTACCCACCCCGCTATCATTGCTCCAAATATGTGTTTGTATTTTAACTAGGACATTGGATCCAGTTTGGCAGAAACACTCCTATTAAGGAACAGCATCAGATCTGTGATGGGAGATATTTTTGTCCTTAGGAAAGGACCTTTTTGGTTTCTCTAATTACTGAGAAGAGGCTGGGTCCTGGTGAGGTCAGAGCTATGGGAGAGCAGCCTGGCCAATCAGGCCTCCCCCTGCACCAGCAGTGCCATCCTATGCAGAACCAGCTATTTTAACACCCAGAACAAAATCTGCCACGTTGCATTTGCCAACTTCCTTGCACTTCAAAGGTTATTTTGTTGTTTCCGGGATCTTCTGTTTTCCTCCTCAAGTCCTGGCCCAGACTCAGGAGCTCCTGGCTCTCTTTACGGGTTGCACTGCCTGATGCTGGAATGCGGAATCTTGGCACCCTCTGAGAACCCCTCACATTCGCCTGCCCTGCACCCCTCCACACACCACTCCTATGCCCCTTTTAGATCTTCACTCCCTAACCCTTAGCTGCAGGACCTCATGGCTTAAACTTCAAAGAGGACCGGAGAGAGGGACCACAATTCCATTAAGTAAGGTCAAACTTGAACTATTACCAGGAGACCAGCTGAGCCTCTGGACCTTGCTGATCTACATTACACAGGGGCAGCTTTGTCTTCCAGGAGTTTGCCCACTGAATTTTGAACGCAGACCAGTTCTCTCTGCCACTCACCTTGTTCCACCTGACTCCCCACAACAAGGGTGAGAATGTCCCCGTGAACAGGAACCAGCCCGGTTCCCTCAAATTGGAAGTCTGTTTCACTGTTGGAAGGGAAGGGTTAGATGAATCAGACAACCTGGGCCAGCCTTCAGGAATCAGATGCTCTGGTTTTTGCTGGTCTTTGCTAGTGCTCACGTGCAAGCATAGGCAAACTACAAAGGAATTGGCAGCGACCTGTTAAAATATGGTGGCCAACCTAAAGTAATAATGTGAATAAACGACTATCAGGAAGGTTTAACGTCTCTCTCAAGTTCGCAATTCTTAAACAATACAGAAAGTTCCACGGAAAAAACCAGTGCCACCCCATCAGCGTCCCGTTTCTGTCTCCCACATCCTGGCGCTGAGTCTTGGAGCTGGAGGGAAGGGGAGGAGCCACTCTTTTCCAGTCCCTGATTCCTCCTGCCTGGCTTGGCCGGGTCCAAGCCCAAACTCATGGTTGGAGATGTGGTCACTTTAGTCATCTTTACCGCATCAGCTTGCTCTTTCCACTCCGTCGTGTTGATTTGGTGGATGACGCAGCAAAAACCATGGTGAGCCCTCGAGAGAAGAGAAACACCAGAACTCTGTTAGGTCTCAATGTAGACATTAGTGATTAAGGCTCATTAATGATTAATGGTCAAGGGGACCATATAAAAAATATTGCTGAAAAGGAAGCAGGAGAAAGAGGAAAGCTAGAGCTGAGGCTGAAGGAAATCTGCGAACCGGGGAAGCACACTGCAAGGTCATCCGTGAGCTGTGTCTGGGGTTCCAGAGATTCTCGCAGCTGCATGGACTCGGAGGACCTTGCTCAGCAGCCAAACTGGAGGAGCCAACCCGACTTTGTTCCTGACCTCACTTCTCTTATAGTGGAAGAGCTTTTTTGTCGCCTCTAGGCTCCTAAAATCTTAGCACTGTTTCCCGGGTTATTACCCCAGACCCAGATTTGGGCTAACATGGGCTACAGAGAGGGGTCCCTGCTCAGTTCCCTGACCCCCACACGTGCCAGCGACAGTCACTGACTGCCACCACCAAGGTGGCAGCGTGGCTCTGGGCCAGCTCTGCTTTAGGCAGAACTGAAATATGGAATCCAAAATATTTTCCAAATGACTAATTTGGGAGGGGACCACATATTTTTATTAGTTAATTAAATTAATTTTTGCTCTACAAAGCATCTCTGAACGTTTTTTTCCAGCTTTTTGATGGTTGTACTGTTTGTTTGTTTTTTAAGATTATCTTTGGGGTTTGTGGGGCTGGGTGAAAAAGGTGAAGGGATTGAGCAAAAACAAAAACCCCTCGTAGACACAGAGAACAGTAAGATGGTTACCATGGGGAAGGGGTGGCCGGAGATAGAAGAGGGTTAGGGGGCACGTGGTGATGGAAGGAGACTTGATCTGAGGGGATGAACACACAGTACAATGTATACATGATGTGTTAGAGGGTTGTACATGTGAAACCTCTGTAATTTTATTAACCAAATTCCCCCAAATAAGTTCACTAAAAAAGAAGAAAGATTCTCTTTTGTTTAAAATTACATAATCACTTTACCAAAAAATTTGGAAAAAGAAAATGATTATACACGACTCCCTCCATCATCTTAATGCACCTATTGCCTTCTAACATTTGCAGGTTTTCTTCCTCACCTTTTACCCTATAAATACATTTTCCCCTTCTAACATTCAAGGTTCATATAAGTTTTTTTAACAATTTGTGTACCTGATAAAGAGTAACAGTCTTTGCCCTCCACCCTTACCCTCAGTGACCACTGTTAAGTCTTATTATCTTTTCAGAAAACAGCTTTCCATGCAAGTGTGTGGCGGGACAGGGGGCGCTGGCATGTGCCGTGAAGAGCTAAGGTCAAGAAGTAGATTTGCCTCTATTAACAGTGTGGACACATGGACCATGTGAGTGGCCCCTCCTTGGGACGTGTAAAATAAGTCCAACCGGGGGCTGGACAGGGAGCCCTGGTGCTGTTGGAGACTCTGGATCCAGCTCTTTCTGAGGTTGATCCATGACCTTGGCTTTCCTATGATTTAGCTGTTTAATCTTTCTCAGAGCTCATGACCACTAAATTCCCTTCCTGCCAAAATTTATTTGAATTGGGTAGATGTCCTGTGTCAACAAATTAGCACATTCACCATTAGCATTCTTCTTTCTCTGTACAGTCATCTTGTCAACATTTTGAAACATAACTAATAGCAACAGGCAACAAAAATAAAAAATAGACAAATTGGACATTATCAAAATTAGAAACATTTGTGCTTCAAAGGCCATCATCAAAAAAATGAAAAGATAAAGCACAGAATGGGGCAGAACTTTTTTGTAATCACCTATGTGATGAGGGGCTTGTATCTAGAATAAAGTAATAAAAAGACAAGTACCCCAATATTAAAGTGAGCAAAGGATCTGAACAGACGTGTCCCCCAAAGAAACATGCAAATGGCCAGTGAACACAGGAAAAGATGCTCAACGTCACAGCTCTCAGGGACATGCAGATCAAAACCACAAGGAGATACCTCTTGCCACCCACTGGGATGGCAGTATTAAAAATACAAATAATATGCCCTGGCTGGTGTGGCTTAGTGGACTCAGTGCGGGCTGCAAACCAAAGCGTTGGTGGTTCGATTCCCAGTCAGGGCACGTGCCTGGGTTGCAGGTCAGATCCCCAGTAGGAGGCGTGAGGGAGGCAACCACACATTGATGTTTGTCTCCTTCTCCTTCCCTTCCCTTCCCTGTTCTAAAAATAAATAAATTAATTAAAAATACAAATAATAACAAGTGTTGCTGGAGGAGTAGAGAAATTGGTACTCTCACACACTGCTGATGGGAATATAAAAGGGTGTGGTGGTTTTGGAAAACAGTCTGGCAGTTCCTCCAAAGGTTGAACCTAGAGCTTCCATATGACCCAACAGTTTCACTCCTAGGCATACCCCCAAGAGAAATGAAAATATGTTTATACCAGCACTTTTGCACAAATGTTCACAGCAATATTATTCATAATAGCCAAAAAGTATTAACAACTCGGATGTCCATCAGCTGGTGAGTGGATAAACCAAATGTGGCAGCTCCATTCAGGGAAATGTTACTCAGCCGTAAAACGAAATGTAGTCCTGAACCCTGTTACCACTTGGAAGAACCTTGAATACACTGTGCCAAGTGAAAGAAGCCAGTCATAAAGGCTCATGTACTGTATGATTCCGCTTGCACGAAATGTCCAGAACAGGCAATTGCATAGAGACAGAAAGGGGGAGGAGCTTGGGGGGAATGAAGGACGACAGCTTGAATGTTGTATGATTGGAAAAAAAAAGAATGACAGCTAATGGAGGTGATGAAAATGTTCTAAAATTGGGATGATGGTTGTCAAACTTTTTGAATAGACTAACAACCATGGACTTGGACACTGTAAGTGTGTGAATTGTAGGATATGCAAATTAGATAAAAACCGTTGTTTAAAAAAATAGCCCATTACATAGATGTGTCAATGGGATTATTTATGTAGTTGCCAGGTACAAAGTATTCCCCTATTATTAATACTGCTATAGGTTTCACTGCATATCTTTTAACAAATGTTTACTGAGCATCAGCTGTGTTGGGAATATTAAAAAGCAGAAGAGCATCTCCAGGTCCAGCCAAGGAGGCAGCACACGTGCACAGAAGGTCAGTAACTGGGTGAAGCAGTTCACAATAAATGCTACAGCTTCGGAGGCAGGCTGGCTGTCACGGACTGTGCCCTCTAAGGAAGAGATGGAAACCACTGAATCTTGAAGGGTAATGGGAAGAAACCGAAATATAAAATAACACAGTTGTTATTTGTTGAGTTCTTGCCCCGATGGACACTGCTCTAAAAACAATATATAGAAGGTGGGACTTCCAGAAAGGCAGAATGAGGAGTTAACTGGACCCTCCACCAGCAAAACAACAACTTAATTGGTAAAAACTATAAAACACAATGTAACACAATTGTTTGAAGTATCTCCAAGTTGGTAGAAGGGCATGAAGCGAAAGGAGGTATATTATACAAGAAAGCCTAATCCTTAGGAAGAAGAACAAGAGACTATGGCATTTGAGCCGTGATCCATTATTCCCTGAGCCTTCCTCCCTCAGCTCCTTTGATGGAAGCTCTACCTGACAGCTCTAGTCTCTACAAGAGGATTCCTCCAGACTCTTAGCCTGTGGCTACAGTTCCACCCTGGGAGGAGCAGGCTTCTCATCCCCTGAGTCCTCTGTTGCAGAAACACTGGTATAGGCATGGCAGGCTGAGAATATCATGGCCCCATCATCACACCTGCCCCTCAACCCAGTTTGTGGAGTGGAGGGTTTATACCAGGAGGAACACGCAGAGAAGGTCAGTAGTTCTATCCCCAATTTCCACCCACTCACAGAGCAAGATGCCACTCCGTGAAAAGCAGGGCTCCATCCCCAGCTCTGATGGATTGGCACAGGGGTTCTGCCCAGGAGGAAAGTCAACCCATAGTGACAATGAGCTTAGAGCTCTGCCTGAGACACTGACTTTATTGGAACAGAACCTGGAGAGCTCTTCCTAAAGATGTTGTGGAAAACAATAGAGATCTTGATGTAGAGCAATTAGGAGGAGCCTGGTGGCCCCATGATACAAGCAAAATGGCAGAGCAGCTAGAAACTTACTAGACAACCAGGGAAAGAGAAAGCCAAGAAGAGTCCTTCTAGAAGCCCATTCTACTCTGGGATCAGAAGGCTGTGCACACGTGCCTGGCTGCACTCACTCAGGGACAATCAGAGCAGGGCATGGGGCAGACTTGAAAACAGTCCCCAAGCCATACATAGGCCTGTTAACACAGGGCTTCTCATGGTACAAGGGGCTTAGACACAACTTCTGACCAAACACTGGGTGACCAACAAACTACTCTGACCAGGAGCACCTTCTAGGAAATCAGGCTTAAAAGCAAGATCACAGTTATCCATGGCAGTCGGAAATGACTGTGGGCATATCCTAGGCTGCACCTCATCAGGAGTGAACAGAGAAGGATCATCCAAGCTACTAGGTCCTGGACAAATGTGGGGCAAAAAAAGCAAACTCCTTGAACTATAACAGCAGCCTCTAAGCCCAACATATATCCAACAATAAAGAGTAAAAATATAGCTGACTAAAGGGTCATAAATACAACCTTTGATCAATAAATAGCTTATGTCAACCCAGGGTGAAGCCTAGGTAGCCAGACTAAAAGACTAAAACAAGGGGAAATATCTGAGCAGGGACATTAGTGGCTATACACACCACAGAGGAAATAGACTTTGCAAAAATTAGTTCAGCAAAGTCATTAAACAAATAAACGAACAACGAAGCAAATAACAATACCCCAACCCCCTGGGTGGGAAATCAGCATCCACAGTTGCTACAATCTATTATCTAAAATGTCTACTTTTCAATAAAAAGTTATGGGATATGCAAAGAAACAGGAAAGTGTGACCCATACACAGGGAAAAAAGCAGTCAAAAGAAGTTGCTTTAAAGACTCTAAAGCATTTATTACAAATATGTTCAAAGAACTAAAGGAAACCATGCCTAAAGATGTAAAGGATTTATGATGTCTCATCAAATAGAGAATATCAGTAAAGAGTTGGGAACGATAAGAATCAAATAGAAATTCTAGGGTAAAAAAGTACAATAACCAAAATGAAATAACCACTACTGGGACTCAACAATAGATTTGACCTGTCAGAAGTAAGAATCAGTGAACTTGAAGATAGATCAATAGAGATGATGCAATCATAAGAACAAAGAGAGAGAAGACTGAATAAAAATGAACAGAGCCTCGGAGAAATGTGGGAACCACTGAGTGAGCCAACATATGTGTAATGATAGTACCAGAAAGAGAAGAGAGAAAAAGACAGAAAAAAGTATTCAAGGAAATAGTGGCCAAAACTCCCACATTTGTTGAGAAGTACTAATCTACACATCCAAGGCATGGCCTGGTTTCTCCTTGTTGCTTAGAGTGAAATGAAAGATGAAAGAGATAGATTTTCAAAAAGGAACTGTTAAGCAAAAAAGGAACCAGAGCTTAATGACTTGGAAAACTCTCAGCCTATCCATATTGAAAGATGAGCAAACACGCTCCGGCGAGAACACCAATGGAGCTTGGACGACCATTTGCTGAGGAGATTAGGTGTGTGATTTATGGATCCAATCAGGCATTTCAGCAGAAGCCAGGACCAGGGATGGGCTTGGCAGGAAGACTCTGTGGAGAACATTATGTCCAATGGCGTGATCTCCTTGACATCACAGGAGACTGACAGGTTTTTGAGAATTTTACTCCAGCAGAAACACACCGGCCGGGGCTGAAAGGGACAGAGATGGGATAAAAAGGAGTAAGAACGACTTTCAGGACAGTGCACAGAGGCAGAGACCAGACAGTGGGATCACTCCGGGGCACCCAGAGTCCAGAGCATCGAGCTACGGGAGATGACTCTCGAGTTTTGAAATCTCATGGAATTTGTCTGCTGGGTTGTGAACTTGCTTTAGACTAATAACCCTTTTGTTCCTGCCATTTTTCTCTCTTTCAGAAGGGGAATGTCTATGACGTGCCTGTCCCAGCTCTGTATGTTGGAATCACCTAACTTATTTTCTAGGTTTAACATATTTGTGGTGAGAGGAACTTTGTCCCGGGATAGACCATACTTAGAGTATCACCCAAACTTGTTTGTATAACTTAGATGACATGATTTGGGCTTCTAAAAAGTTGATAGATGAGATTTGGGACTTGGAATGGATGCTGGAGTGGATTAAGACTTTGGGGTACCTTGCAGTGGCGGTGGGGGGGATGTATTTTGCACATGGGATAGATGTGCATTTTGGGAACTAGAGGGTGGACTCTGCTGGATTGAATAGTGCCCTCTCAAAATTCATGTCCCCCTGGAACTTCAGAATGTGGCCTTATTTGGAAATACACTAGTCCCCACCCCCCGCAAAAAACAGTTTTGCTTTCTGTGATTGCAGTGACCAGCAGTCAACCGCGGTCTGAAAATGTTAAATGACAGTTGCAGAAACAAACACTTCCTCGGTGTTAAGGGGCACACAGTTCTGAGCAGCACGGTGACATCTCGCAGCACCCCACTCTGTCCACTTAGAACGTAAATCATCTCTTCACCCAGCACACCCACACTGCAACTCCTCCTGTCCATCAGTCACTCAGTAGCGAACAGTTATCAGATCGACTCTCCTGCTGTTGCAGTGCTTGTGTTCAAATAGCTCGTATTTTGCTTAACAATAGCCCCCAAACACGCAAGTAACAATGCTGGCAGTTCAGATATGCCAAAGAGAAGTGTTTCCTTTAAGTGGAAAGGTACTGTATATACGTACAGAAAAAACAGTATCTGTAGGGTTCAGTATTATTCATCTACCGGGGGTCTTGGGCTGTATCTCCTGCAGATAATGAGGAACTCCTATAGGGCCTTTCAAGATGTAATTCGTGAAGATGGGGTAATATTGGATTAGATAGATCCTAAACCCAACAACTGATGTCCTCATAAGAAGAAGAAAGGGCACACGGAGAGACGGAATGCCACGTGACAACGGAGGCAGGGACTGGAGCAGCGCACCCACAAGCCAGGAGATGCCACTGATTGCCGGCAGCCAGCAGGGGCTAGGAGAAAGCCCGCGGGACGGCTTCCCCCTCAGAGCTGGTTTCTTATGGCACCAGAAACCTAGGTTTGTGCTGACACCTTGATTTTGAGCTTCTGACTTCCAGAACTGTGGGAGAAAGAAATTCTGTTGTTTTAAGCCACTCGGTTTGGGTGATTTGTCACAGCAGCCCAAGGAAATAAATGCGAGGGCCCACGGGACCATTCGCCAGGGAAAGAATGTCTTTCCAACAAGCGGTGCTGAGACAACTGTATATCCACCCACAAAGGGGTGAAGTTCGACCTCGGCCTCACATCACACACAAAAATTAATTCAAAACAGGTCAAAGACCTAGCTATTAGAGAGCTGGAATAATCAAACTCTTACAAGAAAACATAGGGGCAAATTTTCACGACACTGGATTAGGCAATGACTTATTAAATATGACCCCAAAAGCACAAGCAACCAGATTAAAAATATACAAAAATTGAAATCATTAAATTAAAAACATTTTTAAATTAGTAACTTTTGGGCTTAAAAGGTCACCACCAAAAAAGTGAAAAGACAGTCCACAGAATGGGAGAAAAATATTTGCAAATCATATATCTGATAAAAGACTTATACCGAGAATATTTAAAGAGCCCCTACAACTCAACAATAAAAAGATGAATCACACAATTAAACAATGGGCCAAGCATCTAAATAGACATTTCTTCACAGAAGATACACAAACGGTCAACAAGCACCAGTCGTCAAATTTATCAAAGGGTGAATTTTATGGTATTAAGTTGTATCTCATGTTTTGACAAAAAGCGCTAGCATAAGATAACATGTATGGAATTACACTGTTTGGACCACAACATGTAAAAATGTCACCTATCTGACAATTACAGCACAAAAGAGGCAGGTGGGAGCGCAGCTGTGTTGGAGGAAAAAAATGCCACCAGACGGTCACTCAGATCCACAGGAAGAAAAACAGAGAAGCAAGAAGGTAAATCAGAAGGTTAATGTAGCAAACCCTGTGAACATTCAGGGTCCGGCAGAAGTAACGTCTGCCTGAGTGTGGTTGGTAGCGTAATAATATGGGTGTAATAATTTATAGTTTTAACTTGAACATTTCACCTAAAATGTCAGATGGTGTGCTTGAGTGTGATATTGTTATGTTACAGAATTACATGCTTACGATTTTGTAATAAAAGATTTTCTGATAAAAAGGGGGGCATTATTTGTGCCTGACCCTATATACTTGCTCTCCTCCTCTAAGCTCCTTTAAAAGTAATAATTATAACAATAACATACCTAGAAGGAATGCATGTAACAATAATAGCATGAAAAAGAGAGAGAAGGAAATGCAGCTATTTAGGAGCAAAGTTTTTTATATTTCACTGGAACCATTTAAAATAATAAATCCCTAGGTCGGCTGAATGAGAATTTCAGAGCAATGGCCAGGGCTTTCTTGGTTCTCACGGTGCCTTTGTGTGAGTTCAAAAGGCTCCCCTTCCTCCCGTCAAATGTAGCTCCGTGCCAAGGCCAATAGCTTGGCAAGCAGAACCTGAACCGGATCAACCGCCCGCTCACTCTTGTGCACAACAGTATGAGGGAGGTGGCCCTGGGCACAACCTCCATCTGTGTTTTGTGGTTGCTCCTCTAAAACTCCTAATAGACAGTCAAGGTTGAGACCTGCGGGGTTAGGGAAGCACTAGAAAAGAATCCGAAGTACCTGGGAACTAGTAAAACAGGAGAAGTGATCACTAGGAGGGATTTTGAAGAAGGACTCTCAGGTCTGTAGTCCCAAAGACTTAGAGAATGGTGACCGAAATAGAGAAGTTGGGAGGAAAAACCTGATTTGGAGGGCTTTAATCACACTGAATTTGAAATCATGGCAAGACATTGAAGTAGGAATGTTCAACTGACACTTAAAAGAAAGATGGTCCTGCCCTGACCCATGTGGCACAGTTGATTGAGCGTCATCCTGCATGGCGAAGCATCACCGGTTTGATTCCCGTCAGGGCACATTGCCGGGGTTATGGGTTTGGTTCTCAGTCTAGGTGTGTACAAGAGGCAACTGATTGATATTTCCCTACCTTTACATCTTGAAACAGGTAAGTGCCAGTATTACTATGACAAATGAGTCATAACAATGTCAACGGTTTCACAAGTTTCATGGCCAGCTGCCATGGGGTCTCATGGGGGACAAATGCCTTTTGCACCTCTTATTCTCAATAGAGCATGTCTGGTATTGACATTCCCCAAGACCAGAAGTCGGGGTGTGTTGGTACCTGGGCCCACTGAACTGGCCCTGGTTGATAAGGTGACTTGTGTTGCAAACTCTCAAGGCCTGGCAGGTCCACTAGCTTTGGGGAGACAGAAGAAAAAGCATGGAGCCATGGGGAGGTTGACATGCCTTTATTCATCGGTGGGCACGCCATGCATGCTGCAAGCTGCGTGTCTCCCTGCATGTCTCTGTAAGTCTCTGCACGTCACCTGTCTCCTCTGCGTGGCATGCAGTGTGACCCTTGGTCCCCAGCATGACACATGTCATGGCACCCAGCAGGAAATCCCTACATACTTATGTACTAGAGGCAAACAAAGCTGGCTTCAAGCCAGAAAATTATATAACAGCGTAATTCTGTGCATGCGAGCCCACTTCATGTTATGGGAACACTTCATCGGACACAGTCTCAAGGCTATGAGAACACTACTTATCAGGCACCTTCAAGGCTATGGGAACGCTGTTTCCCTTAGTTACCCAGACACCTGGGTGAGGAAGCCAGACTGCCTCCATTTACCCTACATGGCTCAATCCCTAACTTTTGTGGCTTGAACCATAAATAAATTCCTGCAGATAGGTGAGGCATTAAGGAAAACAGGAGTGTGTTGATAGGATTGGAACTGGCAGATTATTGGAGAGGTGCATGCAGTAAGCCCCACCCACAGCATAAATGACACATCTCTATGTTCATGTGCACATAGCTGTAGAGGTCCCCACTGACCTCTGTTGTGTGGACAAGTGCCAACCAGGCCAGACTGGGGAGCAGGTGTAGGCAGTTAACCAGTCTACCTTTCTGTCACATTCTCAGGGCCGCCATTTAGGTAAGGCCAACTCGTTCAGCATCCAAACTGGTTGAGAGTATCATTACATTCAGCCTTTCCTGGAAATTTGCACACAGGTCAAATCCAGACCCAGGAAGTGAAATTCCATGAAAGACAGGCTCAATCCCTCCCTTAGGTAAAGTGGCCATTGGCCAATGCCTGCCAGGGTCTTTTTTACTCCAAATGGTCCCACAAGGAATCCAGCAGAGTGAATTCTGTGCACAGCCTGTCTGTATTCTTCTTTCTTTCTTTCTTTCTTTCTTTCTTTCTTTCTTTCTTTCTTTCTTTCTTTCTTTCTTTCTTTCTTCCTTTCTTTCCTTCCTTCCTTCCTTCCTTCCTTCCTTCCTTCCTTCCTTCCTTCATTGAGTCTTTCTGACTCAATGAAGGGCACAAGCCATTTAACAGTTTCACAATAGGGCAGGAAAATAGAAACCATTCTTTAATTTTCCTTGCCCCAAAAACTGGGGCCTAGAGCATCAGAAAAATATGCAGCCACAGCAGGATGTCAATAATGGCTCCGCTGGCTGTAAAAGCTGGAATTCACCTCTGGAAGGAGAAACTTTCTTTACAATACCAAGTTAGCCAAGTGGAGCAAATGCAGAGTGCCTATAAGCCTTTCTCTTTTGCCTGACTGGGAATCTCAGAGTCTGTGAGTTAGTTATTGAGTAACTAGTAGAGGCAGCTGATGTGACCTGAAGGCCTTTCATAGAATCAGCAATTTAAAGAGCTGCAATGAATCAGACAGTGAGTCCAAGGTCAAAAGCTAGGAGGAACCAAATCCTGAGCTAAATTGCAGAACTGCAGGGCAGAGGGAAACCAATCCAGGCATGTGTGGGAGGCAAGTGAATGGAGCAGAAGAGACATGAATTTGTGCAGGATTTAAATATAGCCTCTCAGATTGTCTTTAAAAAAAAAGATTTTATTTATTTGTTTTTAGATCGAAGGGAAGGGAGAGAGAAAGAGAGGGAGAGAAACATCATGTGTGGTTGCCTCTTGCGCGCCCCCTACTGGAGACCTGGCCCATAACCCAGACATGTGCCCTGACTAGGAATCGAACCGGTGACCCTTTGGTTGGCAGGCCAGAAATATGTTAATAATTATATGGTTCCTTTGCAAATCCTTCCAAGTGGCCTTCCTTCCTCCCCCCATTCCTGTCAGCAGAGTACAGGGGTCTCTCGCTCAGCACTTAAACACATCTTTTTGTGTACTTATCTCACTCTACTAAAAGTATTCATTTGCATAGCTCTTCCCCTTCCCAAAACTGTGGCTTATTGGAGGTAGGGCCAGTCCTTACTTTCATTTCTGTTAGCTGTGTTTGCTTAGGGAAAGAATGAGTTACTTTGGCTGTGACTGAAGTGACCTCTAGCCTCGGTCAATTGGCTCCTCATTTTGTCTTGGTTAATGGCCACTTATTTAAGAGGATTTGCTTAGGAGAGATTGGTTGAACAACTAAGCAATGCAAAATTCAGTGTTAATCAGGGCTTTGAGCAGGAGTAGTTTGAAAATATTGGCTCGATGGAGTGGCCAGCTCCTTCCCACTTCACTGTGGTCATTTAGTCAGGAGCACGACGCTGTCTTGGACTTGTGACAGGACAAGTCCTTATTCCAAGAAGGCCAAATGGGTAGGAAGAAGAAGTCAGTGTGAAGAGACATCTCCACCGCACTGTCTACTGCCCTCACTCCCCGCCCCAGGCCTGGGGCAATGCCAGGCTGGCACACAATCATCATGGTTAAGGTCTGACTTTGTCTGTGCCCTACCTGTTCGCCTCTTTGTCTCCTTCGAACTTTCCCCCAGTTTATGGACTAAATATTTCTGCTGTATTCTCATGCCTCCAGGGTGGAGGAAAGGGAATTTGCTCAATCAGTAACCAGGACTGGAAAACTCAAATGCTAGCAGAGACCAAGGGAAAGAAGCCAAGTCAGTTAGGCAGGGGTGGTGACCACGGCCTGATTAAAGGGGCAGCTGCTTCCCTGTTCAGGGACCATGGGCCCAGCGCTGTCACCCTTGTTATGGGCCTCAGCATCGACAGGAAAAATTGGCTGAGACTGGAAAAGGGCAAAAGAGATTAGTGGGTGTCCTACCTAGATTGTAAGGTGTGGTCTCTCGGACTCTTTGGGAATTATCCAAAGATAAAAGAGTTTGCACCGTTGATGGATAATCGGGGGAGATTAGCCTGGATTATTTATAGGGCCTAACAGAATCTCAAGGATCCTTAGAGTGAGACAGGGAGGCAGGAGAGTGAGAGTCAGAGAACGGGATGTCACAAAGAAATCAGAGCAGCTGGGGAGATGCCACGTGAGAAAGACTAAACCCATCATTACTGCATTTGAATATAGAGGAAGGGGACCATGAGCCAAGGAATGGGGGTGGCCTCTAGAAGGCAGAAAAGCAAAGAAACGATTCGACCCTAGAGCCTCCAGAAGGAACTCAGCCCTGACGACACCGTGGTTTTAACCGACTGAGGCCCATTTCGGACCGCTGACCTGCAGCGGACTGCGAGACGCTCCACTTGGCCTGTATGGTAGGTAACGTGTGCTGTTTAAACTCTTGGGTCGGTGGTAATTTGTTACAATAGCAATAGGAAACTAATACCAGGTTGCTTTACAACTTGAAGTGGTAAAAACTAAGCTGTAGAAAATTGACAGCAATTTAAACCCTTCTTGTCCACAGTAATGCAAACAAACGGTTTCTGTTCATAGAACTGTGACAATACATCGTCCGGGGTGGCAAGTTCTCATTCGAACTGCTTTCCACATCTTGTTGGTTTCTTCCTTAATTAAGAGTTGAGGCCCTGGCTGGTGTGGCTCAGTGGATTCAGCACCAGCCTGTGAACCAAAGGGTCACTGGTTCGATTCCCAGTCAGGGCACATGCCCGGGTTGTGGGCCAGGTCCCCAGCTGGGGGGGTGCACGAGAGGCGACCACACATTGATGTTTCTCTCCCTCTCTTCTTCCCTCCCTTCACATCTCTCTAAAAATAAATATATAAAGTCGTTTAAAAAAAAAGAGTTGAATAAAATCTTTGACGTGTGTTCATTTTGTATTTGCCTAAGTTCATGTTATAACTTAAAAAATGAGACTTTAATGTAGTCCATATGTTCATGTTATGGTCATATTCTGCACCTTTGGATTTAAGCTGTATTAATACTTAAGAATCCACTGTGATATCACTCACTAATTTGATTTCTATTTTTCAAGCAGTCAATTATCACAGGTTAGCAAGTCTTGCAGCTGGGATCCCAATGGGACAGGGCTGTACAGCGTGGGACCAAAGTAGGTTTGCAGTTGTGAGCGGGCGAAACACAGTTTATTCTCACATTATTTATTATTTATTGTGTTATTTTCCATACAGACAACTATGAACTTACTTTTGCCTCCACCCTGTATTTACCAAGATTTTGGCCATGATGTGGTAACTCACTCAAACCTGGGAATGTGTCAAATACTGTATTTTTTCAATAGCTAAAGCCTGAAGGTATATTTTCTATGGAGGCAATAGACATATGTTCTGATACTTCTTTTCTAACAGTTCATGCTGATATCTCCCACGCCATCTACTGCTGAATGTATCCATCAGCAAGGACTGGGAAGATCAAAAGCACTTTGTGCAGGAGTGACTGGTCAGCCTCCAAGAGTGCTGCCAGCAGGGGGCAGGGAGGGGCTGGGTGTGGACTAGGAGGTGTGAGGGGCGGAGGCTCTCTCCATACAGCCTGCCACAGGTGCAGAGCCAAATATTTGCTGCTGCAGCTGCTGCGGGATGCAGAGGCCAGCTCCCTAACTGGAGATACGGAGGCTCAGAGATGTTAGGCGACTTGCTCAGGCACTCACAGAGCCAGTTCGGCTGAGTGCCGAGCTCCAATCTTTCCCAATGCAAATCCTGTCTCAGTGGTCTCATTCCATATTTCAGGGAGAGACTTTGCTGCATTGGCCCAAGGAGTGTTGGGTTGTCATAGTGATTGGGGGATATTATTGCCATTTAGAGGATACAGACCAGGCCTGCTGGCCACTGAAAATGAATGTGACAATCTCCAAAAGGAGAATTCTCCTGCACAGCTTGTACAACTTTTTTGCTTTGTTTTGAATCTGCACCAAATGATATGTTTATTGATTTGAGAGAGAGAGAAACATCGACAGGAGAGAGAAATATTGATTGGCTGCCTCCTGTATGCACCCTGACCAGAGATCAAACCCAAATGTAGGTATGTGCCCTGACCTGGAATCGAACCTGCAACCTTCTGGTGTACTGGGTGATGCTCCAATCAACTGAGCCACTCGGTCAGGGCTTGTCCAACTTTTGGATATATTCTCAGATATTCATGTAGGTGAAAAACAGTCCATAATTATCAGAGCCTAAAAATCCAGCTTCTTGTTGTATATAAGCACAAACTATTTTTTTTAAGATTTAATTTAATTTATTTTTAGCGAGAGGAGGAAGGAGGAAGAGAGGGAGAGAAACAACGATGTGCAAAAGAAACATTACATGCCCCCAACTGGTGGCCTGGCCTGCAACCCAGGCATGCGTCCTGACTGGGAATCGAACCACCGACCTTTCAGTTTGTGGATGACACCCACCCCACTGAGCCACAAAACTCAGGGCCAAAATAATTTTTACATGGTATAAAAATATGGTGACGTTCTTAGGAATACAACCACTGTGTAAATTAAGAGATGATCATCTTTTGTTTTGTTCAGAATTTTACTTAAAGTTGTTCACCGGTTTGTAAAATCATGTCAGGAACAGCAAAGTGTGGCCTTGGAGTTATCAGTACAGCCACTTGTATTTGGCTTCGTTTGTGGCTGTTTGAATTTATTGTGAGTCTCCTCTGAGGGGCAAGCACCTATTATTTCATTACGTGTTCTTGTATTATTGTGCTCAAGCACTTGTTATTATTTTATTTGTAATTGTGCTATTATTAGATTATATAATTATTTATTATAAATCACTCTTATTTCTCCTTTATGTGATAGGGGCAACATATTACCTTTTGAAATTATCTACAGATTTAATTTCATTGTAGTAAAAGGAAGGGTGATACGAAATATCTATTAGAAAACGTGGAGAGGTTAAATGGCTTTGAGAACCACTCTAATGGAATAAGCGTTTGACCAAGACATCACAAAATCTTGATTGAGGATCTTGGATCTGCCACTTATTTTGAGCGTATCACAATCTCCACAAGACTGCCTGCTTCTCTGTAGAAGGGGCATGGTTTACACCTTCTACTCCTCAGAGCACTTGCTGTACTAACCAAGTGGCATCATGTAAATAACACACAAGGATAACGCACAAGGATAATGGGTATTTCGCAATGTAGAGCATGACTAGAACAAGTTTATTTGGTATTAAATTCAATCCTGAACAAGGCTCTTATCATTCGTGATGGGTAAATGTAGGCTTTAACTTGTTCACCTGAAAGCCTTGAGCAGGCACTTGACAAAAGAAAATATCCAAACCAAATGGCTCATGAAAAGGTGCTCACTTTCGTTAGTCAAATTGAAATTACGTGACGCACGCATCAGGATGACTAAAACAATAACAATATGTCTAACAACATCCACACATCCCTAATGGGAATGTAAATCAGCACAACGTTTGAAAATCTATTTGGCGCTACCAACTGAAGCAATCATATACCAGCAATTCCACTCCTGGTTGTAAAACCGATGCAAACATGCACACGTATTTCCCAAGAGCTGTGTACAAGAGTGTTCACGGAAGCATTCTTACAATAGCTCCAAACTAGAAATATCTCAAATGTCTACCATTAATAAAATGGATAAATTGTGGTGTATTTCTAATGGTATACTGGGTCAGTGAGAACAAACCACAGGAAACAACAGGTTAATCCCATGGTGTTTGGAGAAAGTCATACAAGAGTACATATTGTTTGATTCTGTTTGGGTGAAATTAAAAAGCAGACAAAGTTCATCTATGGAGTTCAAACTCAGAACAGTGGTGACCTTAAGGGTAAGTTATGACTGGAAGAGTGGATATGGGTGAAGTTAGGGGTGCTGGTAGTGTTCTGTTTCTCTCTCTTTTTAAAATATTTTATTTATTTATTTTTAAGAGAGAGCGGGAAGGAGGGAGAGGAGAGGGAGAGAAGCACCGTTTGGTTGCCTTTCACACACCCCCAACCTGGGACCTGGCCGGCAACCCAGGCGTGTGACCGGGAATTGAACCGGTGACCTTTTGGTTCACACACCGGCACCCAATCCACTGGGCCACGGCAGCCAGAACAATGTTCTGTTCACACGTTGGGCTCAATTCTAAAATGAATTAAACTGTATGTTTATGATCTGTGCTTTTTTCGATTCATTTTTCTAAAGTTGGTGAAACAACCAATTGTTTGCCCAGGCCTGTGCTGCTTCGGTCATGCGCGTTGCTGTCTTTTTCCCTCCTGACCAAGCCCTGGCAAGTGTAAGACTGTTTGTGCCCAGAGAGCGGAGCAAAGTGAATGGGCTCAGGAGTCAAGGTCATTACGTCAGTTCCAAGGTCTGGCAACCCAGGAATAACAGGGCGGTTAGGTCTACCCTTATGCAAAATACAAGAAAGGCATTTATATAGGCTGTTACTTTTTCCAGTTTTTTCTTTTCATTCTGGAAGGGGAAGTGAGGTGTTGTGAAAAGCGAATGGGAACGGATAACGTGCAATGATGTTTGTGAAACGCCTTGTAAACAGCAAGTTATTAGAAAAGTTATTAAGAGAAGGCAGGGCTACATGGGAAGGCTGGTTTGGGGAGGTAGAAAGGACAGATAAAGTGGAAAGAGGAAATGCAAAGTGTTCCTTCCGCGGAATCTTTTTTTCCTTCGGTTTCTTTGCGGATTGTTTCTGCTCGCCCCTGACGTTTGCTCTCCTCACCCGGCGGAGTCCCGTTCTCTGCCGCCAGAGGGCGGTATGGTCACACCAAACTGCGCTCTGCCTCATGGGGAATGGCCTTAGTTTAACATGATTTCGGGAACTGGACAAATCCTCCTTTGCCCACGCCTGCTCCGAGCGACCCGTGGAGAAACCGTGGGGCGAAGGGCGGGGAAGTATTTGCACGCTGCATTTCATCTCCAGTGTATTCAAATCTGGGGTATCAAGTGTGGAAGTTTGAGACGGATTTTTTTCTAGCGGAGAATACAATGTGCGTTGCCTTTGCAAAGCGCTGGAAGACTCACAACAGAAATTCAGGTCTCTCTGGACTAGAGTCGTGGAGGCTCTCAAAAGGGGAATAGGCTTCTAAAGACACTTCCACCAACATTTTCCCTGTGGAGCAATTTTCCTCTCCGCATGCTCCAGCCCTGTGACTCCATCTGAATAGCAGATGCCAGAGCTAGAAGGGACCTAGGTGACTATTCTTGTGTTTCTCAAATTATGTACGTGGATCACCAGCACCAAAATCAGCTAAGTTCTTGTTTAAAATGCAGAGTCCAGGGAACCACCCCAGACTTACTGAGTTAGAACCATAGGGTGGGACAGAAACCTGCATTTTTTTTTTTAAAGATTTTATTTTTATTTAGTTTTAGAAAGAGGGGAAGTGAGGGAGAAAGAGAGGGAGAGAAACACCAATGTGTGGTTGCCTCTTGAGCATCCCATACTGGGGACTTGGCCCACAATTCAGGCATGTGTCCTGACTGGGAATCGAACCAGCGACCCTTTGGTTCACAGGCTGGCACTCATTCCAATGAGCCAGACCAGCCAGGGCAGAAATCTGCATTTTTAAACAGGCACACACACTGCTGCCCCCGCCACCACACACTGGCGGTGGCGCACACTTAACATTAAGAAGTCCCTGTTTAGTTCAGCCTCCTTAATTTGCAGAGGAAGAAACAACTCAGACAAAAGTCAAGTGACTTGCCCAAGGTTACCCAGCGACTTGGCAGCAGTCCTAACAGTTAAATCAAGACCCTGAACTCCGACCTCACACCAGTAGTTTTTACTCCACGTTTTTGAGAGCCCTAGAGGTTTGAAGAGGTTCTTGATGTGTTCTGCAAATATTTTACTGTGAGGACACTGGCTTAAAAGAAAACTGTTAGCATTTGCAACTTTCTGTGCTGTGAATCAGAATTTTAAAAAATACTATGTCTGCAGTTGTCAGCCATTATCCTCATGTAGTATTAGCGAGGCCACCACGAAAGTCCCGCTGTTGGTACTGATGGATTTCAATACAATAAATGATTGAAAGCTACTTTTATTTGTTTTATATATTGGGATTCAGTGGAAATTTTCATTTGACAAAACAATTCTGCTGCTCCACATAAACTTTACTGAGCATCCCTTAAAATCCAAGAACACGGGGTTAAGCACTGTTGAAATAAACCAAGAGCACTCAAATCAGAAGAAAAAAAGCTACTTATTTAAAGCTTCGCTATAGCCAGGGAGCCAGCCACCATCCCTTGCATTTGGCAGAGTTGAAGGCAGGCAGAGGAGTGGGAAAGTTTCACAGTGGAAAAAGTGAAGGCTCCAGGCGTGCCCCAATGGGTGGTCGTTAGCCTGGGAAAGCTGAAGGTGGGTGGATTAGAACTGTGCTTTGGGGAGCATATTTGGCTTTCTCGGCCTGGCCCTAAGCTGGAAGCAGAGACAAAAGTTAGGGAAGCTGGCACTTATTGACTGAGCCAGTCCGAGCTGCTCTGAGCCAGTTACTCGCAGAGGTTGTGGTTTGGCTTCCTGGACTGTTGGCTTAAAGAGGTTGTGGGTCAGAGTCCCATTGTCATGTATGGTTCGGCCGTTGTCTGTATTTTCAGTCTTAAATTTCACTCAAGTCCCATCACAACCCCGTGAGATTGTTACTGTTACCTCCGCTTTATGAATGAGAAATGGAGACGCAGAGAAGTTAGGGCACTTGTCTAAAGTCAAACAGCTCTGAAGAGGCAGAGCTGGGTCTTGAACTTAGGCAGACTGACCTTCGAGCCCTGAGTTTTTCACTAATTTGCTGTATTTCTGTTTCTTCCCTAGAGAACAAAAAGTTGTAGAAAATTGAAAAATGGTCTAAAATTCATATGAAAAGGCAAAAGACCTCCAATCGCCAAAGCAACTTTGAAAGAGAATGCCAAAGTAGGAGGGCTAACTTTACTGAATTTCAAGACTTCTTATAAAACAGCAGCAATGAAGATAGTGTGCTATTGACACCAACATAGAAACTGAAACTGGATATGAAGTCCAGAAACATATAGGTATAGGTATATAAATATAAAAAACTGATTTTTGAAAAAGATCCAAAGACAATGCAATGAAGTAAGAGTAGTTGTTTCAATGAATGAGGCTGGAACAATTGAATATCTGTATAAAAAAATATACACTTCAGTCCTGGCTGGTGTGGCTCAGTGGATTGAGCGCTGGCCTGTGAACAAAAGGGTCACAGGTTTGATTCCCAGTCAGGGCACAGGCCTGGGTTGTAGACCAGGTCCCCAGTAGACGGTGTGGAAGAGATAATCACATATTGATGTTTCTCTCCCTCTCTTTCCCCTTCCTTCCCCCTCTTTACAAATAAATAATTAAAGTCTTTTTAAAAAATACACTTCAATTCATAGCACATACCATATACAAAAATTAAGTCAAAATGGATCATAGACCTAAATGTAAAATCTAAAACTATAAAACCACTAGAAGAAAACATAGGATCAAATCTTTATAAACTTTAATTAGACAACAATTTCACAGATATGACACCAAAAGCACAATCAATTAAAAAAAACTGACAAACTGGACTTCATCAAAATTTAAAACTTCTGTTCTTTTTATTTATTTATTTTTAGAGAGAGGGGAAGGGAAGGAGAAAGAGAGGGAGAGAAACATCAATGTGTGGGTTGCCTCTCGAGCGCCCCCTAGTGGGTACCTGGCCCACAAACCCAGATGTGTGCCCTGACTGGGAACCCAACCTGAGACCCTTTGGTTCACAGGCCCACACTCAGTCCACTGAGCCACACCAGCCAGGGCTCAAACTTCTGTTCTTGAAAAGATACTGTGATGGGAGGAGGGTTGGGGGGCTGAGTGAAAAAAGGTGAAAGGATTAAGAAGGACAAATTGGGCTACAAAATAGTCACGGGGATGTAAAGTACAGCCCAGGGAATATAGTCAGTAACATTGTAATAACTATGTACAGTGTCGGGTGGGTACTGTATTTATCAGGGGGAACAATTTACAGGTTATGTAAAAGTCTAATCACTCTCTTGAACAGCTGAAACTAATACAATGTTGAATGTCAACTGTACTTGAAAAAGATTTTAATTTAAAAATAAATAAAAAAGAAAAAACATGTTGTGAGAATATGAAAGGCAAGTTACAAACTCGGAGAAAACATTTGCAAAACACACAGCTGACAAAGGCTTTGTGTCCAGAAAACTCAACAATAAAACAGACTACTCAATTTTTAAAATACTTGAACAGACATTTCACCAAAGAAGCTGTATGGATGGCAAATAAGCATATGAAAAGATGTTAAACGTCATTAGTCATTAAGGAAATGAAAATTGCAATGAGCTATTGCTATGTATGTGTTAGAATGTCTGATTAAACGATCGATCGTACCAAGAGTTGACAAGGACATGGAGAGAGGACGTAGGACTCTTGTACCCCATTGGTGGGAATGTCAAATGGTACACACACATTAGAAAACAGTTTGTAGTTCCTTAAAAAGCTAAACACACCTACCATACGATCCAGCCATTCCACTCCTGTGTATTTGCCTAAGAGACAAGAAAGCATGTTTCATACAAAGACCTGTACATGAATGTTCATAACAGCTTTATTTTTATTTTTACTTTTAAAGACTTTACTTACTTATTTTTAGAGAGAGGAGAAGGGAAGAAGAAAGAGCAGGAGAGAAACATCAGTGTGTGGTTGCCTCTCACGCAACCCTGACTGGGAACCTGGTCTGCCGCCCAGGCATGTGCCCTGACTGGGAACCGAGCCAGTGACCTTTCAGTTCACAGGCTGGCGCTCGATCCGCTGAGCTCCCCCCCCACCCCCACCCCAGGGCGCAGCTTTATTTTTAATAGCCCCAAACTGGCAACAAACCAAACATTCATTAACAGGCAGATGGGTAAACAAAGTGCAGCATATTCATGTAATGGAATGCAACTACTCCTCAATAAAAAGGAATGAACTATTTTTTGGCAACGGTTTTAGTGAGATGTAACTCCCACACCATAGTATTCACCCATTTAAAGCGTACAAGCCAATGGTTTGGGGCACATTCACAGAGCTGCGTAGCCGTCACCACCATCAGTTTGAGGACATTCTCACCACCCCACAAAAAACCCTGCGGCAACCACCTTCAATTTCATTGCTTTCTAATTTGTATTTCGTGGACTACTAGTGAGGCCAAACCTTTTCAGGTAGTTATGTATTCATGTGTTGTTCTTCAATAGCCATTCCATGTCCCTTGTAAGAGGTGCTTTTTAAAAAATAAGGTAAGACAGAGGCAAATATCGTAAGTGAATCATTGATTCTTTAAGTTGAATCAGTTGAGGCAGAGAAAAAATGGCACCAGACAGCATAAATGTGTTTTAGATTTGTTTTTGAATTTAGAAACTGCGGTGCAATACACAGGCCTGCCTGGAATTAGCACTGGAAGCTCAGTCGGGGTGACCTGGACAATGAGACCGGGGAAACTGGACTTCTCCCCGTAGAAGGAGCTGTGCCAAGTTCTGCCCCCACAGGATGGGAGGCCTCCTCTCTGGCAGGGTGACTGTGCCTCCCCCAGGCCCAAGGGCTCTAAGTGCTGGGAAACTGGCATCTCAACTCCAGGAGTTCTTTTCGGGTGTCTCCTCTGGACGCCTGGTGCCGCACACCCAGACTGCCCAGCACCCAAGCAGTCCGCGTGTTCCCCACTCCAAACCGCTTTCTCACATTTGCCCCCTGACAAAGCAGAACAGACAGACGCACTGTCCCTTCAGCAGAGCATACGCTTGTCTGTGGCTCCAGCAGAGCACCCCGACCCCAGCACACCTCTCTGTGGGCTAATAGAAGGATGGGGGACCCCTGTGTTCTCTTTGCTTGTTCACCCAGCCTCGTGAGATTTCTCTTTTGCTCACAAAGCCTAATTTTCAACCTAGGCAGAGTGATATATAAGAATGCATCTCAAATCCTGGAACACAACAGGTAGTGCCTCGGAAAGGCCCACATGACACGACAGAAATGCACTGAAAGTCACGCGGCCCATCCCTTTGTCTCTCTTCTTGTCTATTGTTGGCCTGGGGATTAAGATGATTCTCTGAGCAGAGAAGTCCTTGGGGGATAATTAAAAGGTGGCTCTGTAAACACTTCCATGAATTAACCGAGGAAGTGGATTCAGCTCTAGCTGAATCTGGATACTACCTGCTTCCTTTGACCAAACCATAGGCCATCTGTCTAAAATTTCTAATTTCTGAATGAGTTAATCTTGTGGTAAAAATGCATGACTGACATTTACTATCTCAACCATTTTTTATGGTTTTGTTCAGTTTTTTTTTTCATGTTTAGTTTGAAGAAACTATAAAACTGGCTTTCCATTTTTCATTTCCATTACAACTGTATGGACATTCCATGCTCCCATCTGAACCCCTTTAAGTGCACGGTTCAGCGGTGTTACCTGTACCCACGCTGCTCTGCACCCGCGTCCAGAACCTCTTCCTCGTGCACAGCTAGAGCTCCGTGTACATTGACACTCGCCACTCCTCGCCGCTCCTGGCACCCGTCACTCTACTTCCTGTGTTTATGAATCTGACTACCTTGGATACCTCCTGTAAACAGAGTCCTGAAGTATTGGTCTTTCTGTGACTTGGGGGTATTGCATTAATGTCCCGATGGTTCATCCACGTTGTAGCCTGTTTCAGAATTTTATTCTTTTTTGAGGCTGAGTAATATTCCACTGTGTGTATATACCACATCTCGTTTATCCACTCATCTATCAGTTGACCTTTGGGCTGCTTCCACCTCTTGGCTATTATAAATAATGCTTCTGTGAATATGATGTACAAGTTTCTTTTCAAGTTCCTGCTTTCAATTATTTTGGATATATACCCAGAAAAGAAATTGCTGGATCATATGGTAAGAGGCCTCATTTTTATTTTTATTTTATTATTGTTATTTTAATCCTCACCCAGGGGTATGTTTTTTATTGATTTTAGAGAGAGAGGGAGGGGAGACAGAGGGAGAGAGAAAGAGAGGTGGAGAGAGAGAGAGAGGGAGAGAGAGACATTGAAGTGATGAGAGAAGCATCGATTGGTTGTCCCCGAACATGATGCCTGGGATGGGAATCAAACCCGCAACCTAGGTGTGTGCCCTGACCAGTAACTGAACCCACCGCCTTTTGGCACATGGGACAACATTGCAACCAACCGAGCTACCTGGCCAGGGCAAGGTCTCCTTTCTTATCTTTAAAAAAAAACCATTATTTTAATATTAAAGTGAATATTATCTTTGTCTGAGTTTTTGAGATAAAGCATAACACTTCAAGATTATTTCATCGTATCATAGGCTGTATAGAACAACTCAAGTGTTTCCTCTTCCTTGCCCTTAGGGCATCTTTGGTGGGAAGTTTGAAAAGCACTCTTTCCAGACAAACGGAGTAGAAAAGAGGTTTTCATCAGTATCAGAAATATAAATTCAGTACTTACATTAATAATAATTTTCCCTAAAAGAACTTTGAATTATATTGTAACACAAAATTGGACAGAACAATATATTATTTATATACCCATCCCTAACAAAACTATTTTGTTTTTTCCTGAACAGTACATATAGCCAGTGCTGGTCCTTTTCCTTCTTTCATCCAGGTAGGAAATGGGCTCTCCTAGATCTTTACCACACATTTATTTACATTGGCAGAGATGCCAGAAAAAGAAATAAAAGCATCCAGAGCATAAGCAAAGAGGTGAAACTCTCTCTGTCTGCAGATGACATGATCTTGTCCACGGAAAACCCTAAAGCATACACTAAAAAACTATTCGAACTAGTTAATGAGTTAAGCAAGGTTGCAGGATACAAGACCAGTATACATTGCCCTGGCTGGTGTGGCTCAGTGGATTGAGTGCAGGCCTGAGAACCAAAGGGTCCCTGGTTCGATTCCCAGTCAGGGCACATGCCTGGGTTGCAGGCCAGGTCCCCAGTATGCAGGGCATGGGAGAGGCAACCACACATTGATGTATCTCTCCCTCTCTCCTTCCTCTCTCTTTAAAAATAAATAAATAAAATCTTTAAAAAAAAAACAAGACCAGTATACAAAATCAATTATTTTTCTATACAGTGGCAATGAACAATCCAAAAATGAAATCAAGAAAATAATTCCACTTACAATTAAATCAAAGAAAATAAAATACTTAAGGGATAAACAATAAAAAGTGCAAAACTTATATTCTGAAAAGTTAGACATATTGTGGAAAGAAATGAAAGATCCCAATAATTGGAAGAATACTCCATGTTCGTGGAAGACAGTGCTGTTAAAACGACCATGCTCCCCAAATTGACCACCTGACCCAATGGAGTTCCCACCAGAAGCCCAGCTGACTTCTCTGTAGAAATCAACAAACTGCTTCTAAAATTCATCTTGAATTATAAGGGACCTAGAATAGGCAAAACAGTTTCAAACAACCAAGTAGGAGGACACACTTTCTAATTTCAAAACTTACAACACAGCCATGGCGATCAAGACAACGTGGTACCAGCGACAGGATGGACATTATTGATCCCTGGAAACAGCAGGGACAGTCCAGAAATAAACCCGTACGTCCGTGGTCAGCTGAGGCTCTACATGAGTGCCAAGGTCATTTAGTGGGGAAAATAGTCTTCTCAATGAATGGTGCTTGAGGAGAGGGATACCCGCTTGCAAAGAATAAAGTTCTCACACCATATATAAAAATTAAACCCAAACGGGTGTAAGACTTAAATCTATAAAACTCTTAGAAGAAAACATAAAAGTAAATCTTCACGACCTTAGATTCAGCAAAGGTTTCTTAGATTTGACCACATTTGAGTAATAACAACAAAATTGGACTTTACCAAAATTTAAAAACTGTGCTTCAAAGGACATGAATCATGCTTTCAGGCTGCTGTAACAAGATACCACAGAGCAGCTTATAAACAACAGAAACGTGTTTCTCACAGTTTTAGGGCCTGGGAGTGTGAGATTAGGCTGCCAGCGCGGTCAGCGAGGGCTCTTGTCGCGTCACAAACCCCTCATTATACCCTCATGGGGCAGAAGGGACAAGGGAGCTCTCTGGGGTCTCTTATAAAAGCACAATCCCATTCATGAGGGCTGCATCCTAAGTACTCACAACCTAAGTACTTCTCAAAGGCCCCACATCCTAACAGATTTTTTATTTCTTTCAACGATGTTTTGTAGTTATCAGAGTATAACTTCTGCACTTCTTTTGTTTCTTATTTCTAAGTATTTTAATCTTTGGTGCAATTGCAAATGGAATTGTTTTCCTAATTTCATTTTTGGATCATGCATTGTAAGTGTATAGGGGTTTGTGCTCCCAGTATATAAATTGTGGGGAGACACAAACATTCAGCCTATAGCAGACACTGAGAACATGAAAAGACAGCCCACAGAATGAGAGAAATCATGTATGTGAAAAGGGACTTGTATTTAGAAAATATAAAGAAGTGTTCCAACTCAGTAAGAGACAATAACCTAATTAAAAACGGGCAAAGGGTCGGAATAGGAATGAAGTACTGGTCCCTGCTACAGTGTGGACAAGTCTTGACAATATTATGCTAAATGAGCCCTGGCTGGTGTGGCTCAGTGGAGTGAGTGCCCGCCTGCAAACCGAAGGGTCGCCAGTTTGATTGGCAGTCAGGGCACATGCTCGGGTTGCAGGCCAGGTCCCCAGTAGGGGGCGCACGAGAGGCAACCGCACAGTGATGTTTCTCTCCCTCTCTTTCTCCCTCCCTCCCTTCCCCTCTCTCTAAAAATAAATAAAATCTTTAAAAAAAGAAAATATTATGCTAAATAAAAGAAGCCAGTCACAAATGACTGCATGTTACATGATTCCTTTTATATGAAATGTGCACAAAAAGGAAATCTATAGAAGAAAGGAGGTAGATTAGTAGTTGCTTAGGGCTGTGGTGGGGACAGGAAGCCAAGAGGTAAAGAGTGATAGTTAAAGGTATGGTGTTTCTGATTAGGTGATGGAAATATTCTAAAATTGACTGAGGTTATGTTTGTACATATCTGTGAATCTACTACAAATCATTGAATTATATATACATTTGACTTATTTTTTAAAAGATTTTATTTATTTATTTTTTAGAGAGGAGCAGGGAGGGAGAAAAAGGGAGAGAAACATCAGTGTGTGGTTGCCTCTCACGCACCCTCTCCTGGGGACCTGGCCCACAACCCAGGCATGTGCCCTGACTGGGAATCCAACTGTCTTTGGTTCCCAGGCCAGCACTCAGTCCACTGAGCCACCCCAGCCAGGGCTGGACAGAGTTTCTACACGGCCCATCTTCCCCCACACCCCGCAGAAGTCTTCATGGTAGAAAATGGCCACCAACCAGTTCCCACTTTAAATCTCTTGGAGATCAAGGTTGGGAGGGCCACTTTCCAAAAAAGATGTGGGTTAAGGCAGAAAACAGTGGGAGACAACGGAAGAAAATAGAGGGTTAGTAACCATCACAGTTTGCCTGGGACTTCCCGGTTTTGGCACTGTGAGTTTCACGTGCTGGAAATCGCCGTGGGCCTGCACAAATTAGAACATTAGTCAGCTGAGGACTGAGGGGCGGGGTGGGGAGGAAGGGGCTTTCCCAAAACTTCCCCCGGTGGTGCACAGAAGGAAGAGAAGGGGTTGGTGAGATTTTCAAGCAGGGACATTTGGAGATGTTTGGTGCGGTTTTGGTTGTCCCCATGACCAGGGCGTGCTAGTGACACACCACAATGCTTGGGAAGAGCTACCCTGCCCCAAGTGCCAGTGGCTCTCCTGCTGAGAAACTTTTTTGTAACAAAATGAAGGCATGGTTAATAACCTAGTTGCACAAAGCTTTAAAGAACCTAGATTGAGCTCTAAACCTAGCCCTAGGGCTTCTGATTTAACAGATCTAGAGAGGTACCCAGGTATTGGTGTATTTTAGTGTTCCTCCCCAAGTGATTTTAATGTGCAGCTGGGTTGATAGGCACCATTGAGAACCAAAGTGACAGACAGGGATGAGCTATGGAAGTTAGAGTGCTGGAAGGTGAAGTATTTGGGAACTGGGGAAAGAGGGAGGTTGAACTGTGTACAGGGGTGTCCAACCTTTTGGCGTCTCTGGGCCACACTGGAAGGAGAAGAGTTGTCTTGGACCACACATTAAATACACAAACACTAACAAAACACTGGTGACCAAAAAAACAGGTTTGAAGTAAATTTATGATTTTGTGTTGAGTCTCACTCCTAGCCATCCTGGGCCGCACGCGGCCTGCGGGCTGCGGGTTGGACACCCCTGGTAGAGAGATCTAGAAGGCTGGAGGACAGTGATGAGAGATTTGGGCTTAGTTGTGGAAAGAGGCCCCAGGGTCCTGATTCGGCAGCGTGGAACCAGAGCAGGTATGTGCTCGGTGTCTACTAAGCACAGGGGGAGGGTAGCTGGGAGTCGTAAGTGGATCTAAGTATCTGAGTTATTCAGGAAGCAGGAGCTGGCTGGTCGGCACTTGGACCCTGGGACGCCAGGAGATATAAATAGTACAACAGGTGTGGCAGTGGTTACAGGTGTTTGGCGGGTGGGGGCCCACGACTCTGGCTTATTTATTGCCTCGGTGCTTCACTAAATACACTATTCCTCCAGCATTTGAAAAGCCTGTTGGTTTGGGGTAAAAACCTGTGATTTCCGAGTATCTCAATAAGAACAGAAGTGACTGACTCCATATATGAGTAAAAGTGTATTTAATTACTTCACAGTGTTTGCACTGAGCCAGTGTCAACACACTTTCCCGTGATCTTGGTCTTTTGTGTGTGTTGGGTGGGTGGGTGTCTTGGCCCCTTGTGGAGGGGAATCCAGCCAAGGAAGGCAGTTACCTGGGCAGAGTCACATGGCTGGCCAGAAGTGGTGCCGGGGCTGGCCCCAGCGGCTCTGAGTTTTGGGACAGCCCTCTTTCCGTCACACGGCTGTGGAAGAGTTATTTCTTTGTCCCTGCAGGCAATCGGGACCTTCTGCGTTGGTGAGGGAAGTGCATTCTCCAGCCTGATTAGGCAACAGCTTGGCGCATCGCATACCAGCTCCAATGCATTGCTTAATACCCTGAAGTGAAACTGGGCTAAGTGTCAATCAACTGTGGATAGAATGACATAAAAACTAATCTTGCTGGAAAAAGCGACTTTCTCCCTCCTCTATGTCTGGCTTGCACACAGGAAAGGCAGGTTTTGTGACGGAGAAGGGGTCAGAGGTAGCTTGGTGAACCTTTACTGAAGTGCGTATGCTTTTTCTCTCCCACTGTCCCTGAATTCTCCACCTCATATTTCCTTTTCTGAAACACATCTCACTTGGCTAAGGAAAATTCACACCTACTTGGTGCTTCCCCACCCCAGCCTGTCAGAAGTGTCCTTCAGAACATTTTTAAACCAGCCTCCTTTTGACTGTGGGTAGTTCATTTGCGCCCTCATTGGTCCATAGAAATTCATGATCTTCATTCACCGTTCTCTTCCCCCAGTCCCTCCCACTAGTTTGAATTTGTTTTGCAAGTGAAATTGAGTGAAAAGCTGGCCAAACAGAGGGCAGTTCTGAGCTGGAGAGGCAAACAAAGGCAGGTGCTGTACTCACCTGCGAGCCCTGAATGTGGGTGAAATTGAGGGAATGGAGGTTTGTTCGGTGCTGGGTTCAGGGCTGTCTCCAGTTGTGCAGATGGAGGAATTTGTGTCCTAAGGGTTGAATAGTCAGGAGAAGTTGGCCCAGGATGAGTGCGTGATGTGTACCTTTTTCTTGATGAAGGGCCATCAACATTCAGTCAATGATGGCCCCTTCAACTTCATAGTGTCATTGGTTGGGGGGGTGGGAATCAGCTGTGTTGTTTTTAATAAGATATGTTTGTTAAAAATGTAAACAATCATTATGAAGAAAATTCAGCCCTGGCTGGGTAGCTCGGTAGGTTAGAACGTTGTCCCGCATATGCCAAAGCTGTGGGTTCTATCCCCAGTCAGGGCAAATACAGCAATCAACCAGTGAATGCATCAGTAAGTGGAACAACTAAATGATGTCTCCCTCTCTCTCTCTCTCAAATCAATCAATTAAAAATTTTAAAAAGAAAATTTAAATAAGATACATATTAATGCATTTCACAAATATTTATTGTGCACCTGCCGTGTGCCAGGTGCTATTCAAGCACTGGGTATGACAGTGACTAAAACAAAGTCCCTGTCTGCATGGAGCCGACCTATTCACAGAGGGGGTAGCCAGAAACCATATACATGGAATATGTCAAGTGGTGATGAGGGCTACGAAGAAGTCCCCGAAGCAACCAGCCGCTCCAGCTCCCATTGCCAGAGACAACCACCGCTAACACTTGTTCAGCGTCCTGCCGGTCATCTTTCTTTGCCTGTATGTGAATGTAGATGTGATTTCATATCAGCAGGTATTTTCCCATGCTGAGTCCTAACCTATTTCCTTTTCCAATGTCTTCTGACATCTTCTCATATCAATACATAGCAATTGACTTGATTTTTTTCCCAGTTTTGACTTTTTTTCAATTTGGGAAACTTCAGACAGAAAAATAGAGGGAATGGTATAGTGAACACATTTCCGTATCCTCTACATTTAACAATTTATTAGCATTTTGCCATATTTGCTTCATCTATTGGCGGGGGAGGGGGTGAAGTTTTTGTCTATTTTAATTAAATTACAGACTTCATGAACATCTTATCTGTTTCCTTTCTACCCCAACTGGTGCTGAAATACAATTTTTTTAAAGATTTTATTTATTTATTTTTAGAGAGGAGGGAAGGGAGGGAGAAAGAGAGAGAAACATCAGTGTGTGGTTGCCTCTCGCACGCCCCCTACTGGGGACCTGGCCCACAACCCAGACCTGTGCCCTGACTGGGAATTGAACCGGCAACCCTTTGGTTTGCAGGCTCAATCCACCAGCCAGGGGTGCAATTTAATTTTGACACTAACTGCTTGCTGACACTATCAGACACCACAGGCTTAGGGGATCAGTCCCCTAGAAGACTGCCCTCACTTCAGATGCCAGCTTTACTTCAGTAGTCCCTGGGCCACCTGAACTCCTGACCAAATGGCTATTGCTTCAGGGGTTCCCCCAACTCCCACAGGTTCTACTAATTTGCTACAGCAGCTCATAGACTCAGGAAAGTGCTATAAATATAATAAAGTTTTGTTAGGAAGGCTGTCCATCAAGCAAGAAGGCAGAGTTCCCATGTCCTCTTGTGGTGGAGTCAGGGCCGTCACCCTGCAGGCACATGACCGCGTTCATTGACCAGGAAGCTCCGCTGGGCTTCAGTGTCCAGAGTTTTGATCAGGTTTCATTACTAGGCACGCTTGATTAAATCAGCGCTCACATGATTACCTGTAAATTCAATCTGCAACTCCTGGGAGGTCAGTCTGGCTCCAAGTGACAACCCTCTAATTGGTCTTTCTGGTGACCACCCCTGACCCTGCAGCTATGTAGGGGCCCACCTTGAGTCAGTTTCTTATGATAACAAAAACATTCCTATCACTCAGGAAATGCCAAGAGTGTTTGAAGCACTGTATCAGGAACCGAGGACAAAGGCCAGATATTTCCTTTATTAATACTCTTAAATACTCTTTAATAATACTCTTAAATACTCTTTATTAATAACACTCTTAAATACTTCAGTATTTATTTCTAAATAAATAAGGACGTTTTTCTATGTAACCCAAATACTGCTATTCTATGTAACAAAATTAACAATAGTTATGACTTGGTTTTCAATGGCTGTCCAGTATCTATCTAACATATGCATACACCCTAATGTTCCGTTCTTTATGGATGGATCTTCAGGATATTTCCATCTTTTCACTAGGGCAAATTGCCTGGGACAAACCTTCTTCTACATATATCTTTGTGCCCTACAAGTGTCCCTTTAGCACCTGAGACGTTTGAGTGCTTGTTTTCCAGCAGGAAGCTGTGAGATCCACCCCAAGGGTGCTGCCCTCTAGCTAAGCACAGCATACCTCTGCTCCGGAGCAGTCAGCCCAGCTGGGCCTCAGCTTTTACGGCCATGTATGAGCCAAAGAAGTCTGATGTTACCTGATTCTTTCGGGTGAAGATGAGGGCCTTCTCCCAGCTCTCCAAGGTCAGTGGAGGGAATGGCAGATACTATGGAATGAATTGGGTTCCACTCCACCCACAGGAATTTATATGTGGAAGCTCTAACCCCCTGTGTGACTGTATCTGGAGGTAGGGTCTTTAGGGGATGGTTAAGGTTAAATGAGGTCATAAGGTCGGTGCCTATTCTAATAGGACTGTGGCCTCGTGAGAAGAGGAAGGGCCACCTCTTTCTCTCCGCCATGCGAGCACGCAGCGAGGGTGCTGTCACCTGCGAGGCAGGACGAGAGCTCTCACCAGAACCTGACCAGCTGGATCTTGAAGTTCCAGTCTCCAGAACCTTGGGAAAATAAATTTCTGTCATTTAAGCCACAGAGTCTGCGGTGTTTTATCAGGGCAGCCTCAACTAAGACAGCGAAGCATTTGTCAAAAGTCTTTTGATGGCGAGTGACAGAGACACAATTGGAGTCAGTGAGGAAAAGAAAAGTATTTCTTCCAGGACCTCTAGGAAGGTTTTGAACAAGCTGAGCAAGGCACCGGGGAGGACCTTGTTCATTGCAGGATGATATCTAACCTTTGGGTAAGCTCACCATTAGTGAGTAAAAGAAACAACTTCTCTTTCCTTCTTTCCCTCAGAAAACCACCTTCTTGCTTAAAGAAAATATATTTCATTTCCTTTTAGGAAGAAGTGAGGGCCCTTGCTGTGGGGAGTCTGGAGTTGGCACATCAGACTTCGCATGAGAGGTCACTGTTCCTAGTGTGGACATGGTGCCTAAAGGCAAAAGAGGTTTTAGTATTCCAAATATTTCTATTTTATTTCAGATTTATTATTCTAATCCAGGGGTGTCAGGCTCATTTTCACTGGGGGCCACATCAGCCTCACGGTTGCCTTCAAAGGGCCGAATGTAATTTCAACTCCCTAACAGTTAAGGAGTAGTTACATTTATACAGTCCTAAATTTATTTCTATGGTTAGAATCTAACTGTATTTGACCTCTCTGAAGCAGGAGATGCTCCTTCAGTATAAGTGATGTATTCAAGATAAGTAAGTGCGTTCACTACATTATTCTCTCTACTTTTCGGATCTGTCCGGCATGTTTTCCTGGTTCTCCACCTTCCCCTCTGGCTACTTATTCCCAGACTCTACTTCCTCTGCCAATCCTTTAAAGCAGGGGTGTCAAACTCGTTTTCAGCAGGGTCCACATCAGCCTCGCTGTTGCCTTCTAAGGGCCGAATGTAATTTTAGGACTGTGTACGTTATTACTCCTTAGCTAGGGGCAAGATGCTCAGCGCTGCCACCATGTAGAAACAAGGTGCCGGACCAGATAAAACAAGGTGGAAGGCCGGATTCAGCCTGAGGGCCTGGTGTTTGCCACCTGTGCTTTAAATAATGTTCATCTGTAGGGACCTGCCTTGGTCCCTCTTCTCCCTGGCTCATCTCAACCACCTCCTTGTCTTCACCCACCACCTATATATACACTGATGACTCTCAAATCTGCATGTTCAGGCTGGTCCTCGGCTTCAGTCTCACACATGGTGCGGTCTGCTGGCCTTGGCTGTTCTGTGAGCGCCTCAGCGCTCGCCATGTTTGAGATTAAACTCCTCATCTTTCCCCCCACACCTCTACCTGCTACCGTAAAAGCTGTTTCTTCTTCTGGGTTCCACACTCAGAAGCCTGGTTTCTCATCCCTCTCTGCACACCCTGCTACTCAAACAATCACTCTATCAAAATTCTTCTGAAATTCATCTGAAGTCACTCTATCCCCATCTGCACTGCCAACGGCCTACTAGGCCACCCTCCTCCGCATCAGGGTTATTACAAGTTTGTCTCTGTTCTTGTCACCTGCCCCCTGCCTAAGCCATTTGGTGTTGCAGTTAGAATGATTTTTTTAAGACTAACGAGCTAAGAGGCAAGTAACTTAAAACACTTACTATGCACACACAATAGATTAGACAATGGCTTGAGGAGACAAAGATGAGTGAGAGACTGTGTTTTTTCTTTGTTGTGTTTTTTTTTTGTTTTGTAACTTTTGACCAAATATCTATGCGGTATTTTAAATAATCCTAATCAAAGAACTTTCCATTAAAATATAACCCACATATCATAAAATTCGTCTTTTTAAAGCATAAATGGTTTTTAGTATTTTCAAAAAGCTGTGCAATCATCACCGCTATTTAATTCCAGAACATTTCACCTCTTCCCCGCCCCCTGGCGACCACTCATTGACTTCCTGTCTCTAGAGATTTGCCTGTTCTAGATATTTCATTCTTGTCTGGCTGCTTGCTTTTAGCACAGTGATTTTCAACTGGTGTGACATAAGAACTTTAAAAACATACAATACTGTACTATTTAGTCAGGGGCACTGCCTTCCTTTCCCTTAGATTGGAAAACAAAAAAAATGACAACAGCCCACATGCCAATAGCTTCCCGGTCTGAATGAATCAAAATTATACCTAGTTTTTGTCAGATCAGCAAAAAATATATTGGTGTGCCACAGAATTTTAGTAATTAATTTGTGTGCCATGAGAGAAATAAGGATGAAAATTGCTGACTTAGCATGTTTTCAAGGTTTATCCACGTTGTAGCATGGATCAGTACTTCTTCCCTTTAGTATGTGACATTCCATCATATGGAGGTCCTACATTTTCTTACCCATTCACCAGCCGATGGACCTGGAAGGTGTTTTCATTTTTTGGGGTATCACAAATGATGCTGCTATAAACATTCATGTACAAGTGTTTCTATGAATTTAGGTTTTCATTTCTTGAAGGTATATACTTAGGAGTGGAACTGCTGGGTCATATGGTAACTCTGTTTAAACTCTGAGGAATTGCCAGACTGTTTTCTAGAGCGGCTGCACCAATTTGCAATCCTACTAGCAGTGTGCGGAGGTTTCGATTTTCCCACATTCCTGCCAACACTGTCTTTCCTATGTTAGCCATTCTAGTGAGTGTGAAATGGCATCTCATTATGCTTTAATTTGCACTTCCCTGATGACTAAAAATGTTGAGCATCTTTTCATGTATATTTGTATATATTCTTTGGAGAAATATCTCTTCGAACCCTTTGCCTATTTAAAAAATTGAGTTATCTTTTCACTGTTGAATTGTAATAGTTTTTTTTACATATTCTGGATACTAATCCCTTACCAGATGCATGATTTGCAAATATTTTCTCTCATTTTGTGTGTTATCACTTCACTTTCTTAAGTGGTCTTTGACACAAAAGTTTTTAGTTTTGGTTTTAAAGATTTTATTTCTTTATTTTTAGAGAGACAGGGAGAGAGAAAGAGGGAGAGAAACATTGATGTGCCAGAGATACATCGATTGGTTGCCTCTCTCACACCCCTAACTGAGGACCTGGCTGGCAACCTAGGCATGTGCCCTGACCAGGAGTGGAACCAGTGACCTTTGGATTCACAGGCTGGTGCTCAGTCCAGTGAGCCACACCAGCCAGGGCAAGTTTTTAGTTCTGATGAAGTGCAACATATCTATTTTTTCTTTTATTGTTTTGCTTTTAGTGCCATATCTAAGAAAACCATTGCCTGATCCAAGGTCATAATGGTCATACATTCCTGTTTTCTTCCAAGAGTTTTATTTTTTAAGATTTTTATTTACTTAATATTTAGAGAGAGGGGAGGAAGACAGAGAGGGTGAAAAATATTGATCAGTTGCCTCTCTTACATGCCTCACCCGAGACCTAATGGCAACCCAGGCAGGTACCCTGAAAGGGAATCGAGCTGGTGACCTTTCGATTTGTGGGATGATGCCCAACCAACTAAGCTACACCAGTTAGGCATCTTCCCAGAGTTTTATAGTTTTAGTACTTACATTTATCTCCTAGGATTTTTTTTTTGTGTATATATGGTACAAAGCATGTTCAACATCATGCTTTTGTGGATATTCATAGAACTTCTTAACTGTATTGAATTGCTTGTCTTCTTTGCAATTAGACTGTAAACTCCATGAGGGCGAAGACCAAAGTGGTCTTATTAATTCTCTTTTAAATGAATAGGTGAATTAGATACCCAAAATATCAAGTTTCTTTTCTTTTTGGAATTGTATCAACTCTGTGCAGTAACACTGTTTTCATTGTGAGGTTGGCAGTGAAAAGCCCTTGAGAACAACAATTCAGAAACAAACTAAATCATTGAATGATAGGGACTGTACCATTTAATAGGCTTTGGAGTGAAACTGATTTGGAGTCAAATGCTGACTTTCATTGAAGAACTGTGTAACCTTGGGCAAATTACATTACCTATGTCTTATTCCTTAAAACGGGGATTTAATTGATCTAGTAGGAATAATTGAGATCTTGTAATTAAAGTGCTTTGCGCTTTGTAAACATTCATCAAATAGTAGCACTTATTGTTGCCAAGGAGTAACAACAATGTTGGGAAATCCTTTAACGCACTACTGAGAATTCTTAGACCATTTATTTTTGATCCCGAAAGGCACACACAAAAATACAATTTTCAATGTGGGAATGACATTAAAGATGTATGCAAATACTCTGGAGTTCAGCGTGTCCTGAGCAATAGAAATACCCTGTTGGGTATCAGAGCTTAGTGGAAAGGGGGCTAAACAGGAATTCTAGGTATTTTGAATTTATTTCAACGTGGCACATGGTTCAGGTTTGTACAACAGTTATTTGATTACGTGTCTATTTCCTCCACTACAGTCAACACAGAATATCTGTCTTTAAGACATTGGATTTCCAGTACAGTGGGCACGCGTTGGATGGTTGAATTGATGCGTTTTGGCCACTAGGGTCAGGAAGAATTCTCTGGAGAGAGGGAGAAATCAGAATGCAGAGCAAACACCTCTGATCCATTGTCTAGAGGAGGAGAGCGGCTCAGGTATGGGATAGAAATGGGTCCTAAGGATCTAGTCGGACGCAAGGAACCGAGAGAACCACCTGGGAGCACTTCTGTCCGGCTCCTGGCCCTGTAGGGCCACTTCCGGGAGAGGGCGGGTAGACACGAAGAGGCGTGCCAGGAAGGAGGCCGTTTGCACTGCACCAGGCGGAAGTGTGCTAAAGGTAGCCGTGGTGCCGTTTCCGGTCCGGGTTAACGCGGTTTAGATACGTTGCTGAGACAAACGTGGTTTGTCTGCTGCCGAGACAGACTTCTGAGGGCCAGTCAGCGGGGTGCGGAGGCGAGAACCGGCGTCCGGACTCCGAAGTCTGGAGTCGACTGGGAAGATCGGGGAAAGGGCCAGGAACCCGAGTACGAACTAACCCCTGTTTCCGAGGGGGCAACTTCCACCGGGGACCCCTCTGCTCTGGTAACGGCCAAAGAGGAGATGGCGCCAGTCGGGGAGCGGCCGAGGACGACACAGTAAGGAAGCACGAAAGCGGAGCAACCGGAGAAGCCTCGGAGAAGAGCCAGAGCCGTCACTGCCGCCGCCACCGCCCCTACCATGGAAGGGGCAAAGCCAACATTACAGCTCGTGTACCAGGCAGTGCAGGCGCTTTACCACGACCCAGATCCCAGCGGAAAGGAGCGCGCCTCGTTTTGGCTTGGGGAGCTGCAGCGTTCGGTGAGGGGCCCGGAGAGGCCGTTCTGCCCCGCGGGGAAAGGGCGGGGTGGGAACTGAGCTGGAGCAGGAGCCCGAACCCGGTGGTTGGCCTCGTGAGGTCCTCCTCCGGGAGGAGCTGCTTCCCGCGGGGTGGGGCTGAGAAGCTACAGCTAGCTACGCGGCTTTTTTGGAAAAAGTCGCAGCTAGCCGGTCGCGAACTGGCCCTTTCCCCACCCCGTAGATTCTGATTTGTAGGTCCTGCACTTGACCATGGCATGGATGTAGTCCTCTTTAAGTTTTACCCTTGCCGCTTGCTTCTTCGGCCCTGCTTTTCCGTTTTGTCTTCCTTCCACCAAATCTAGCCCCAGTCATTCTCCATCTTCCACTTAAGGATGTTTTCTCCGTCCCCCCTCGGTGTCCAAGTGTTGCGTCTGGCAGTTCCTTCCCACTCGTAGCCTTACACCTCACTCTTCTTGCGGATGTTTTACTCTAGTTTGAGGTCTTTATTCTCGAAACTTCTCAGGTTTCTGGATTCTTTTACACGTAAAATTTGCCAGTGTTTTGGAGTGTAATGTAATCTTCAGATAAAGAACGTCAATTCTGATTTCAAAAACTCTTTGGAGTTCTTACTTTGCTGCATATTGGTTCTCTAACCTTGTCTTACGGGTTAGAGAACCTTGTGTTTATAAGATGTGGGTATCATAGCTTCCTTGATTATTCCATGTAACTGTGAGCATCCATTGAGGGGTTTAATCACAACCTTTTATACCTATTGTATTTCTGCGTTCTTTGATTCATTGTCTTATGTTTCCTTCTCTAATTTTCATACCTTTATTTTTGTGTGAGTGTGTGTACTTGATCTTGCTGGCTTTACCATTCTTATTTTTGCATTTTATAAAAAAAGTTTGTCCCCTGTTCTTTTTTTAAAAAAAACTAACAACTGGTTCTTAAAGGTGCTCTGCTCTTTTAAATCACCCTAGACTGCAAGTGCATAATATTTAAAAACTTACAACTTTTAATATTACACTTTTAAAAACAGTTGGGAACTCAAGTCCTAGATGACCTCATGGGAAGATAAAAAAATAGGACTCACTGTAGGCTACACAAGAAAAATCATTTATATATGGTCTTATTTAGTGTTAGTTAGTTAGGTTTTGTATCTGGGGTGTGAGGTCTCTGATTTATATAGTTTTCAAAGTAAGTAGGAGAAATGCTACACTATACCAAAAGTCAACTCTTCCCTACCAAACTTGCTTATTGTTGTGTGTATTTTAAATCAGTGTTTTGGGTGCTTACCAGCAACTGTGCTAGGCGTTGGCATATGGAAATGAGCCAGACAAAAATCTCTGCTTGCCACATAGGGTATTTGTCATGATTAAATGAATTAATACCTACGAAGAGCTAAGAAAAGTTCTTGGAACATGGAACTCAAAAGATGTTAGTTGTTATTTATTTATTTTCTTTTATTGATTCTAGACAGAAGGGAAGAGGGAGAAAGGGAGAGAAACACCAATGTGAGGGAGAAACATCCATCAGTTGCCTCTTGCATGTGTCCCCACTGGGTACTGGAGCCTGCAACCCAGGCATCTGCCCTGACCTATTGACTGTTTGGTTTGCAGGATAATGCCCAACCAACTGAGCCACACTGGCCAGGGCAGTAATTGTTATTTAAATGGTAGTCACTTTTCTCATACTACTTTACTCTGCTCTTTGTTACAACCTTAGGTCATCATCATCATCCTTATTAACTCATCACACAGAGTTCTAACAGGACAGTTGGCACACTTGAAATAGGATAATTTGAGGAGGGTTTCTTTTATAAAGGCACTATTTATAAAGATGTGATACCTAAAGAGGCAGTTGTAACCTGTAGCCAAATTATTAACATCCATGGGGTAGAAGGGGTAGGGGGGAGAGTGGTTACTTGAACTCTCAAGAAGAATATGGAGTTGGCTGCCTTGAGTAGTAGTTTTCGGTTGAAGGGACATAGCCAGCATGAGGTGACTTTGCAGGAAGGAAGCTGAAGGAATAAATGTCTTGACCTTATTCTCCTCACCTCCCCTTGGGATTCCCTATTGGACACACCCGACCAGAAGCTAGGGGACATGGGAACCTGTTGATAGAGTCCGTACAGGTCCACATACTGCGGCAAACAACATGGTAGAGAGGGTGGAAAAGTGGGCCTGGAACACACCCAGCACGGCCACACATCATCATTTTTAGGCAGCTTCTGCACCTGGACTGGCACTTCAGCTAACACTCCGGCCTCAGTTCCTTACCTCTTTTTCTCAGCGACCTGGTCACACGGTTACACCCTGGTCTTGTCATTATTGAAAAGTCACCAGCTCAGACATTCTGCTCTGATCACAACCCACTCTTCTTCCATTTCATTAGCTTAAGAATCTTAGGTAATTTTAATTTTGATAAAAATTGAAGTTTTATTTTTTTGAAACTGGGATTCAAAACTCAACTTTAAAAACTTTTTTTTTTAAAATGAGGACCTAGGCTCTCTCTACTTCCTCTCATCCAATCTCTCCAACATAATTATGTCACTTTGTTTTTGGTTAAATTAATACACATGGTTAATCATGCAGCATGTGTACCATGGTAATATTTCTCTTCTTGTGCAACTTTTTTTTCTCATGGTAAACATTACCTTTTTCTCTCCCACATTTGCTTCCTTTTCTATATGTATCTATGGTAATTCATCCCGAACTTTGTCAATAAGTATAAATATCATCTTAGTATGTTCAGCCTAGTAACTGTTTCCTTTTTTTGGTGGAAGGAAACTTCTGAGAGCTTCCATCCCCTTGCTCAAATCTGGCCTGGTTGTTCTCCAGGTGTGTTGCTTAATTATTGTCCTGGGGTCTCTAACATTATCCTAGGGCATTCCCTTCACTTTTTTCTTGTGTTGGATGCACTGAGTTGTTGATCCCATGGTCTTTCCCTCATTAATCCCTAGTCCCTCATTAAATGGGCAGTTGAGAAGGGGGACCTTAACCCCTTCTCTCATTGCCTTTGTCTTTGGCCACTTCTACCCTGAGAAAAGTCCTCTGATCTTCTGCCTGGGGATTGTAAACAAGCCTGCTGGTGGCAGGTGGGATAATGACCCAAGGGATGGATCTCACCATTAAGCATGAAGGCTTTAAATTAATCTCCAATTTTCAATGTAGTTCTGTCCTTTACGTGAGTCTATTGTGCAAGAGTCTGCAGTCCCACTATGGTGCTCCCAAAGGAAACCTTGAGTCTTCTATAATGGTGGGAGAATAGCCTGGCTTCTCAGAGTCAGGAAGAAAATCTAATTGCTTATACAGATTCTGGATCCACTTATTCCTTTGTTTTCTGATCTCCCTGTACATCTCTTCTACCTAGTACTTCTAATTTCTGAGCCCAACTGGGATTTTGCAAATGAGCAATGTGTTGCCCCTGGTGGCCTTCTCATCCCCATCACCTCACACCTAGGCTTATTTCAGCTTTCTCAGACCTGCCAAGACAGTTAACACTCCTTCATTAGCTCTAGTTTCCACACTCTGTCAATCAGTATCTGTCCTGTTTCCATTCTCCTTGTTCTTGTGGGTTTCCCCCACCTCCCTAACCCACCTTTTTTTTTTTTTTTTTTTAATCTTTTTACTCTGATTTTAGTGGATTTTTGAAAGGTATCTGAGGGCAAACCAATGTGTTCAGTTCGTTCAGTCATGGTAAACAGAAGTCCCTGCATTAGTTACTGAATTTCATCAAAACCTTGTTCCGTTGACAAAGCCCCTACTTTTCCTTTATTCAATCTTGTCTATCCAGTTTGGATTCCAGGTTCTATCATTGCTAGTCACTTTCTTGAGTATATCATCAACCCTTCGCCTCTGATGTGGTAAAACTTCAGCACGGGTATATTCAACTGCTTCTCCCTCTTTTTCCTATCTGATACAGGTGCTCTGCATCTCATTTTCTGAATTCTCAGGAACCTTGATCTTTTGGTTATCCTGTGTCTCACTGGCATCTTCAGACTCCCTCTTACATCACAAGGTCCTTCCCTCCAGCATTCACATAGCTGTGTTATCTCCCATAATAAGCAAATGGTTTGGGGGGCTGGGGGAATGCCACCTTTGTCCATTATTGTGATTTCTTTGATTCTTTCTTAACTCTATGCTTTTATTATTATTCTTTCCCAATGCTTTCTTCAAATGAAGAAACTAACCCATCTTTTCAAAACTCAGGCTAAATTCCACTTTCTCCTTGAAGTCTTAACTGATTCTATTCAACTGAAAGTCATTTCTGCTCACACTGAACACCTAGAGGACTTTATTTAATTGCATTTTTTTTTTTTTTTACTTTTTTGAAAATTTGCTTGTTTTGTCTCCCTTAGGAGATGGTAGTATCCTTTTATTTGTTTATATAATCTGACAGCCATAATTGAAGGAATAAACCATGGTTACTAAGAAAGAGACAAACGGCTCTGGCTGGTGTGGCTCAGTGGATTGAGTGCCAGTTTGCGACCCAAAGGGTTGCTGGTTCGATTCTCAGTCAGGGTACTTGCCTGGGTTGAGGGCCAGGTCCCCAGTAGAGGGTGTGTGAGAGGCAACCACACATTGATGTTTCTTTTTCTCTCTTTCTCCCTCCCTTCCCCTCTCTCTAAAAATAAATAAATAAATTTAAAAAGAAAGAAACAAAGGATCAAAATTGGGGTGGGCAAAATTAGGGTTATAGTCGTTTGGACCAAGACTTGCAGTTTATGGTTGTAGTACAAGAATAAACTTTCACAGTTTATGGTTGTAGTACAAGAATAAACTTTCACATACTACAACTGTAAACCTACTTTTGCCTACCCCATATGTTGAATGAATAGCAGCTTGTAGGCACCTCCAAAGGGACAGTTGGATAACTCAAATTTGTCTTTATGATTTCATTTATTTTTGCTGCTATTTTCTACCGTATCTCTGGGGAATTGAAAATAATATTATTCAGCCTCCTGTGTTGATGTTTTGAGTCTTCTCATTCTTTTTTTTTAAACAACCTTTATGAAATAAGTTTATATTGCCCTCTTTTTATACTTTGAAAGACTTGGGTATAGAAAAGGGGAGGAATTTTTTGACTCAGTCAGGCTTTCTTGATGTATTCACTAAGTGACATTTTTAACTAGACCTGTTAGAGTGTAGTAAGAATAGTGGTTTTTTTTTTTCTGTTTTTTTTTTTAGTGGTTTTATTTTTAATTTGAAATTGGTAAGGAACAGATTTCTCCTGGTTTGTTTCAAAACCACTTTGAAGGATACACATTTTGAAGAACTGTTATCCTTTCTTTCCTTCACCCTGCACTTTACTAATCTTAGAGTCACTTAGTATAGTTTCTTCTTAGTTTTAATTTAATTTAATTTGTTTTTCAGGAGAGGGAAAGGGAGGAAGAAAGGGAGAGAAACATCAATGTGAGAGAGAAAAATCCATTGGTTGCCTCTCGCATGTGCCCAGACTTGGGGAACCAGGCCCACAACCCAGACGTGCCATGACTGGCAATTGAACCAGTGACCTTTAGCTTTGTGGGACAATGCTCAATCAACTGAGCCATGCCAGCCAGGATGTCATTTAATATAGATTTAATGACCTGGTGACAATAGATTTGATACAGAGGTGTAATTTGGATGTGGATTAGTGTTTGTGCTGTGAATCAGCATCTTTTCTCTTTCACTAATATTTATATAAAACAGTCATTTTCTAAAGAATCTATTGCACGTTCATTACTCTAAACTTTTTTTCCACCAAAATTCTTGAAAACTACTTACAGCCATGGTTTTATTTTATGTGATAGGCAGATACCGCTGATATCTTCAAAGTATTTTAAAAGAAATAAATTATTTTGAGCCCCAGCTGGTGTGGCTCAGTGGATTGAGCGCCGGCCTGCAAACCAACGGGTCACTGGTTTGATTCCCAGTCAGGGCATCTGCCTGGGTTGTGGGCCAGGTCCCCAGTGGGGGACATGTGAGAGGCAACCACACATTGACGTTTCTCTCCCTCTCTTTCTCCCTCCCTTCCCCTCTCTCTAAAAATAAATAAAATCTGTAAAAGAAAAAGAAAAATTATTTTGAGATGGATCAAAAAGGAAGACTATCTAACAGTGGACTATTCTGAACAACTAAAAAATGTTGTTTCCTTTGCCGACCTCCAGTAACCAAAATTAGTAGACAATGTGGGAAGCCATGGAAGGAAGAACCATCTTTTTATCGGCTAATGATTATGCTACTCATTCGTTGTAAGTTTGTAATTTAGATTATAAGGAGGAGACTCTGAGACTGCCTTTACAGAGATAAATCTCTGGGTTAGAGGTAACCTCAAAGTTTTATAGTTCATTCTGGAAACTGAAAAGAAATAATGAAAAGCATAAGTCAAAGGGAGTCATACAATGCTTCGATAGACTTTATTGGCTTTGTCTTCTGCGGTTAATTATACCCTTGAGAGTCTGCTTCTATTCGTTAAATATCAGGGAGGTCATGGGGCATGGAATGTCAGATTTCAACTTCTTTCCTAGTGATTTCCCTCTTCGAAAAGTCTTGATTCTTTAGTCTAGTTGTATAACATTTAGTCTTTCATTTTTGTCTCTAGCCATTGCAGTCATGGATTTGATTTATTTGAAAATCTAGGCATTTTTTTATTCTTATGCTGTCGTCCTTCAGTCGAGTGACCCTTAAAGCATAACATGTTTTTGAAAGGAAAGGCTTCTAGAAAATAGCAAGTGTTCCTGAACAACTTCTGTGGCTCAGTTCGTTCACTGAACATAGGAATACAGTTGACCCTTGAACAACGCGGGTGTTGGGGAGACTTGAAAATCTGTGTGTAAACTTGACTCTTCCAAAACTTAACTACTGATAGCCTGCTGTTGATCAGAAGCCTTACCAGTAGCATAAACAGTCAGTTAACACATAATTTGTTTGTTACACGTCTAACGTGCTGTGCGATCTCACAGTACAGTAAGCTGGTGGGCAGCTCAGCTGGTTGGAGCGTTGTTCCAGTACACCAAGGCTGCCGGTTTGGTCCCTGGTCGGGGCACATACAAGACTCAACTAATGAATGCATAAATAAGTGAAACAGCAAGTCAGTGTTTCTCGCTCCTTTCACTCTCTCTAAACTAACTAACTAAAAAAATTAAGTAAGTAAGTAGGCTGGAGAAGAAAATGTATTAAGAAAATCATGAGGAAGAGAAAATACATTTACCATATTTATTTTAAAAAATCTGTGCATAAGTGAACCTGTGCATTTCAAACCCATGTTGTTTGAGGGTCAGCTACACTGTATGCCTTGCATTGCTAGCAGGTAGGAGTACATAATAAGTAAATGATAGAAACCAAAGACCTTCTCCCCAAAATTTACCAGCCTGGCTGTGTCATCTAACATGGTAGCCAGATGGATATTGTGGCTATTTAAATTCAAATGAATTAAAATTAAAAGTTAAAATCAGGTCTTGGTCAGTGCAAATGGAGAAACCTTTCATGTTTTTATTGTCTAGGAGCCCGTGAATAAGAATTTGTAGCCCTGGCTGGGTTGTTCAGTTGGTTGGATCATCATTGCCGATGCGCCAAGGTTTCAGGTTAGACCCAGTCAGGGCACATACAGGAAGCAACCGCTGAGTGTGTACATACGTGGAACAACAAATCAATGTCTCTCTTTCTCTCTCTCTAATCAATAAAAATAAAAATAATTTTTTAAAAGACCCATAAAAGGGAAACAGTCATTTTAAAAAACCCAAGAATTTATGGTGGTATTTCTGTTGGCATGGTAGTGTGTTATCTGGTGGCATTCATCCATATTCTTGTCTTTCCAGGCCTTGGGCCAGAGTCGATGGTTTGATTCAGGATATACAGTTATCAGAGCACTGCTACATTTTGCAATTATAACACAGTTTTCTTCCAGAACTTCCTGGATATTTCTTTAGCATTCTCGCCTGTTAATTGCACTGATGTTTATTAGGGAAATGGAAAATCAACTGTATAAATTTTTTATTGTGATACAGTCCTCATCACAAACTATCATTTCAACCAGTTTTAGGTGTGTAGTTCAGTGGCAGTCAGTACATTCACACTGTTGTGCAGCCATCACCATCCACCTCCAGGACTTCTTTCATCTTGTGAAACTGAGACTCTGGGCCCTTTAAACACAGCCAGCTCCCCATTTCTCCCCACGCACAACCCCCAGCAACCACCATTCCCTTTTCTGTCTTTAGGAATTTGACTGGGTATCTCATTTAAGTGGAATCATACATTATTTGTTCTTTTGTCACTGGCTTATTTCACTTAGCATAATATCCTCAGGGTTCATCCATGGTGCATCATATGTCAGAATTTTATCCCTTTTTAAGGCTGCATAGTAACGTATGTACCACATTTTGTTTATACTTTATCTGTTCATGAACACTTGAGTTGCTTCCGCCTTTAGGCTATTTTGAATAATGCTGCTGTGAACATGGATTCATACATGTACGCTGGACTCCCTGCTTTCAGTTCTCTTGAGAAGGGGCACTGCTGGATCATATGGTATTTCTATGGTTTTGTTATTGTTGTTTTTTCTGAGAAACTGCCATACTGTTTTGCAGATTTTATAGGATTTGAAGCTCTTTTGAACTTAAAAACAAATTTAACTCATAGGAAGTTGATATTGCTGATTACCTCTCCTGTATTTCCCTAGCTTGTACCTGGTGCTGAAAATATTACCACAGACTTAGTGCTATGTAAGTGAAGTCCCAGAGAGAAGCTTTATTTCTTGATTAGAAGTTCACAGTCCTGCCCTGGCCTGGTAGCTCAGTTGATGAGAGCGCCATCCTGATACACCAATGTTGTGGGTTCGATTCCTAGTCAGGACACGTACAAGAATCAACCAGTGAATGCGTAAATAAGTGAAACAACAAATCGGTATTTCTCCCTCTCTCTAAAATCAGTTTTAAAAAGTATTCACAGTTCTGCTAAAGGGGATAATTTTATAATGTTTGGTAGGTAGAATCGCTTAAAAGTACTGACTTAATTTTCTTCTTTCTGGTAAAGTTACCAAAATAAAAATATTATGAAATGTATTTTTTTCTTTTGGTAAAAAACTTTCTAACAAAGTTCACATTGTGGTTTTTACTTACTTTTTTCAAGCCCGTAGCACAGTTCTTTTTAGTTTGTACGTTCATTGTTTCCTTGTTTTCTGTCTCAGCCATAATGTAATGCCATTAAACAGAGAGCCCCAAACATGCCCAGAATATACATACATACCTGAAGCTACACTTGAAAATACACATGTTGATACATAAGTATTCAGGGTTTTCTAACACTTGAATACATTTTTTATAATACATTAAGCTAGACATCTCACATTTCTATAAGATTGAAAAACTTGAGCCCTGACTGGTGTTCCTCAGTGGTTAGGGCATCCTCCCACAAACCGAAATGTTGCTGATTCGATTCCCAGTTGAGGCGCATGCCTGGGTTACGGGCCAGGTCCCCTGGTTGGGGGCTGTTGAGGGTATGTGGAAAGCAACTGATTGATGTTTCTCTCTCATATTGCTATTTCTCTGCCTTTCTTTCTCCCTCTCTACCCCTCTCTCTAAAAATAAAATCTTAAAAACAAAAAGATAAAACTTTTTAAAAAAGAAAGAAAGAAAACTTGGATCTTCAGCATGGTGTTAACATATGCTGAATAGGTCTTAATATTCTCATTCCTCTGGTTTATATATAAACCTTGCTCAGGCAACAATAGAGACTGGTGATTAAAGAAAATACATTTTAATATTTTTGGCTTTCAGGAAGCCTTCACATGGGCTACTTATTTGCTTTAAATAAGGCTCATAGTGAAACTGTTAACAAGGAATGTGTGCTTCAGTCATTCCCAGCCCAAGTTAATCTTATGGACGCAATTATTTATCTTTTTTTCCCGGCCATTCATGAGGTTAATATTTTCATACAAAGACAAGTTTGGATACAAATTCTTTACACTTATAATGAAAACAATTTTGGCAAGATTTGTCAGTACCATGTTGTGTGTGACTGACAGGGACAGATTGAGCCAAAGTTCATTTGACAGAGGTGGTTATGGCATAAGATTGAAAACGCTTGTCCCCGAAACACTGGGATTGCACCCGACACTGAGGAGGGCACAGTGTGCTGTGCCGTCATTTGATCTTGATGCCTTTCTTTGAGCTCAGGATAGAACAATGTATGTGGGCGCTCTGGTCTTCCAAAGTTGACTTGAAAAGTGTTTGTTTCTCCTGGAATTTCAGTAGCTTATGGTATTTTAAAGAATTATTTTAAGCCAGGAATCTCTTCCTTGTCATACAGGAAATAATATATCCCTTTTAATTTTTTAATTATGGAGATGGCTGTGAAAATGTAAATTGGCTGAACTTGTCTCTATACATGAGCTTTTTTTTTTTTTTGCTTCTAGAAAAATTATTTATGCACAAGGATAGTCTGTGGGTCTTGGAGCTTGTTCATGGCTTTAGGATTATTTTTGTTTACACTCTGCTTTTGGAGGTGGGAGTTGTTTGCTTACCACGGCTGTGGCGAAGATATTAGCTAAGCTTCATTTCATCATGGTTTCTGTATTTCAGGCCATCTTGCAAAACAAGTTATTTTGAAAGATATAATTTTTAGGTAGTGATGCTTATCTTTTGAGTGCCATAACTTAATATTTTTCTTAATATTTCTGCAAGCCCCTTTCTTTTCCTGCTGTCTAAGAAAACCATGAGAGAGGAACTTGTGACAGATAACGGCAATTTGTAAAATTCTCATAAAGAATTAGATGCAAAAACTTAAGGTGGTTGACTGACTTAAAATAATCATTTCTCTATTTTAGGTAAATTAGACTTGTTCTTTCTTTACCTCTATCATGAAAACGATATATATATTTTTTGATTTGGGAAATTTGGATTTTCTAGGTCTATACCACATTGTTACAGGGCATATGTCTAAAATGTGTTGTTTTACTGACAGTTTTAGAGAGAAGGGAAGGGAGGGAGGGAGAGAGATCAATGCAAGCGAGAAACGACTGGCTGTCTCTCGTGCGCACCTGTCTAGGGACCGAACCCGCAACCCAGCCATGTGCCCCAAATGGGAATCAAACTGGAGACTGGAGACCCTTTGCTTTGCGGGGTGATATCCAACCAACTGAGCCACGCCAGTCTGGGCTGATTTTGAGAGTACAGTTATTAAAGCTGGGCACAGTAAAAGGAAGGACTTGGGGCCGAAGAAGTAACAAGAGGGAGCCTAGGTGGTGCTCTCGATAGTTTCTCTCTTTTTTTTTTTAGGACTTCTTTTCACTCTGTGCTCTGACTTAGTTCCCTCTCCCCACCAATATACTATAAATCTTTGAAAGTCTTTACCTAATAAACATATTATTTACTCATTGAAGTGCTTTAAAAAGTATAGTAACCTGGCACTTTTAGCTTACTTTTCAGATCTTAATAAAATATTTCTATTTTCAAAACCTCATTTTCTGTTTGCCAGAGCGCTTCTGTCCTTGGTGAAGTATTTTAAGTAATTCTGCTTAATTTGAGGAGTTTTTGTGTAAGATTAACTAGCAGCCCTAATCCACTTCTAATTCTTGGCAGCTAATGAATCGTTAGGGGCTCCTCTCTGGGCATTCGCTTGCATTGTTGAGGGCCTGCTTAATGATTTTGGTTGATTGGGCAGTTTTAGAACTGTTGGTATAAAAATGAGTCTTGGAGCAACAGCGCGCCATTAAAGGAAGAAGGGGGCAACAACTTATAGGATTTGCTGTGAAGTATAATAAAAGACTTAGAATATGTCAGTGAAAGAATTACTGGGCCATAGTCTGCTTCATATTCATCACATAGTCATGGAAATACCTTTTGAAAAAATTGATGTAAGGGCCTGTGCTGCTACTGCTTTGTGAAATGGAAGATTGGAATTAGATACTTAAATGGAAAATGTTCTCTTGTTGCAGCCTCTTTGAAATGTGCTGTTAGTGGGAGCTGCAGCTTCCTCCTGCTGACTCTGAGCCCCAGGCTTCGGTTGAAATGGTCCTTTCAGAAATGTGGAGCTTAGTCCAAGCCTGGATTTCAGTGGGTAGCACCTGGCATCTGTGGCTAGAAAGTCCTATGAAGTGTAAGTGCTTTATTCTCTCCTAAAGAAACCCTTTTCCTACCTTCTCTTCCTTCTTTCTGCGGCTTAGCAGAGGGAAGAACAGTGAGCGCTATACTATAGTGCCTGGGGTGTCAGGATTTGGTTGCATTTTCTTTATGAGTCAGTGACCAAAACAAGATTACTTGTTTTGGGATGCCAACAATTGTTAAACCATCCTGGAATTTAAACTAATTAATTTTATCCCCTTAATATATAGTGCTGGCAATATCATCCCAGGTAACTTTCGGCAGTTTACTTGTGATATTCAGTTTTGCAATGTTTCTTTAGATGTCACTCTCTTATCTTTTATTCTTAATTCCAAAAGACAAATATTTGAAAAGAGAGGCACATTCGACCAGTGGGTGAGGCAGCATCAAGACCAGTAGGGATGCTTGAAATGAGAAGACAGCTCTTCGTTCGCTTTGCTTCTGCTTGATAGGTTTGCACAAGGAGCAATTTAGGATTTTTTTTCTAAGACCAGTTCCTCTTAGAATTGTCCTAGCAAATTCATATAGCTGCCATCTATATTTTAATTTATTAAACAATTAAAAAACTAGATACTAGTATAATGAGCATTAGAAAGTATAAGCTTTATATTTGATTTAGTTCCCTAGGGCTAAGTGTTATTTTTTCCTTTTTCAAAAATACTGGTAATATTTTAAAGTAAGCTCATCCCAGAAAAGACTCATTTTGTGGAGGTTTTAAGGTTCCTTTCCCTGACCCTAAAATTTTTCTGAAATTTTTAAATCTTCAGATTTTAACTAGGAAAATAATGAGCTTCACATTGCTAAAACAAAATATATATTTAAAACAAAACAGAACCAAGTCTTCATTTGGTCAAGGCACGTGAAGTCCCACAGATGAGGATTCTGAATGAAAAATGTCTCATCCTCTCAGGGCCTTTGTTTTCTTTGTCTGTAAAGAGCTGATTTGCTTTTTCTCTGTTGCCCTTTCTGGAAACATTTTGGATTCTGTTTGTATAGCCTGCTCCCAATCCATTAAATATCTGAGCTACCTAGTAAAAGGCTGGGCTTCACGTTTGTGAAAACATAGATGTGTTTCAGACTTAGGAGATGATGGTATCTTGTCATCTTGCTTCATATTTAATAATTTAATATATATTTTTTATTTTTATTTAAAAAATATATGGTTAAGTGCCTCTTGTAGCCAGAGTTCTGTCGCCCTGGTCTACCACAGTCTTTAGCAGGTGCAGTGACCTGTTCTCATTGGTGGGACCTTCTCATTGGCCCTGCCCTCCCCTGTGGCATTCATGCTTTGCCTTGCATCTTGAAGGTCTTGTGCAAGATAAAAAATTTTGGCCATTTCCTCAGTGGTAGATCTCAGATGGCACTGGTCTAGATAGCATCATTGGCTCGAGACTGTTTTATGCCGTTTCCTGCAGGGAAAGAGGTTTTTTCTTTCACCGTTACTGCAACAGCGATGGGTCTTAAGCTTTGCCTCGGGGTGACTTGATTTGCTGCTCCTCCCACATAACTTAAGACTTCTGTTCAGTAGGGTAAAAGGGTCTAGTCAGAGCTTTTGGTGCCTTTTCTACAGTTGAGGCTACTCCTCTCCTCCAAGACTAAGCCACCAAAGGAGGTTTTCTCTGATCTCCTGCCCCATTCCCAATCTTTCCCCTGAGTATCTATCTGGTTGAGGTCTGTGGAGAAGAGCCTGTACGTGGTTGTGAAGGCCTCTTATGTCTGAGTCCCAGGGATTTTACTGGCACACGTTAGCCCACATTCAGCCTTTATCAGTTTGTTAATAATTTCAGCCGAATTTTTATTACCTGGTTGACTAGTGCCCTGTATCTTTTCCTCTTTTGTTCTCCTCCAGATCAGCCAGTGCTTGCCTACTGTTCTTGGGCAGTTTTTAGATTTCATTCCACTTGGTTGTCCTGGGACCTCTGATTTCTGATGATGCATTTAGGAAAAGTTATTTTGTAGTTTGTTTGCTTTTGGTGAGTTGAAAACAGTGTTCTTTTCAACTTTCTACATCTTAGGTGGATGTAGAACGGCTCTGAGGTGTATTTAAACCCCACAGTATCTTTTATTGTATTACATAGTCAGTGTTCATAGATACTTACATACTTAGCCTTTCCATTACTCTGTTTCTTTCTGATTTCTATGTTTCCATGCAGAATTATTTTCTTTCTTCATGAAGAACATCCTTTCATATTTTTTTCTTTGTGGGTCTGTTGTTAATGAATTCTCTCCTCTGTTTCTCTTTAATTGTTTGAGAGAGGGCAACATCAATTTCTTGTTCCACTTATTTATGCATTCATTAGTTGATTCTTGTATGTGCCCTGATTGGTGATTGAACCCACAATGTCTGCTTATTGGGACGATGCTCCAGCTAACTGAGATACCTGGCCAGGGCTCTCCTCTTTTTTTATTTTTATTTTTCATCTTAAAATGTCTTAATTTTGTTGAATTTCGGAAGGATTTTTTTTGCTGGGTTTAAAATAACAGATTGGCAATTACTTACTTTCAGTACTGTGAAGATGCTTGGTTCCCCATTTTTTATGTCAACAGTCAGCTATCAGTTTAATTGTATTGTTTCTTTAAAGGTAATACATCTTTTTTTCCTCTGGTCTTTAAGATTTTCCTCTTTGTCTTTTTTTTTTTTTTTAAGTAGTTTATTATTATGTGACTAGGTCTGGTTTTTTGTTGTTGTTTTTGTTTTTGTCCTTAAGGTTTGTAGATTTTCTTAAATCTGTGGTTTGGAGTCTTTTCTCCACTTGGAAATTTCTCAGTTGTTTTCTTCAAGTAGTGATTCTGACCCATTTTTTTTGTTCCTTCTGGGACTTCAGTTCTATGTTAGACTCATTCACTGTTTCACATGTCACTTGGGTCGTTCCCACCTTTCTCTCCTGTCGTTTTTGACTCCATGCTTTGGTCTTACTTTCTGTTGCTCTATTTTCTAGTCTGGTAGTCTTTTCTTCAGTTGTTTGACTTGCTGTTTAAAGCTTCCATTTGGTTCTTAATTTAAGCTACTATATGTTCCAGCTCTAGATTTTTATTTGATTCTTTTTATAGATTCCATTTCTTCATGGAAAGTCTCCACTTGTCTTCTAATTCACTGAATATATTAACCAGCTATTTATTATTTTTTTCCAAAGGTTCATTTTGAAAAATGGATAACTTGAAAGAATAGTAGTATAGTGAACAAAATATACCCTTCTCCTCAATTTGACAGTGCCCCATTTCCTTTTTTTGTTTTTTTCTCTCCCTGTTTGTTCTCTGAGTGTGTATATTTAACCTTTTAGAATTAAATTTCAGCACTCCCTCACAATGCTGTACCCCAAACATTTTGACATATGTCTGGTAAGAACAAGGACATTTTTCTATACTAAACTAAAACCATTGTCCCTCTCAAGAAATTTAATGTTGATACACTGGTAACATCTAACACACAGTCCTGTTCCAATGTCTTAATTGTCTCCGTTATAGATTTTTAGTTTTAAAGATTTTTTATTTTCTCTGATCTAGGATCCAATCAAGGATAATGCATTGCTTATAGTTGTTATGTCTCTTTAGTTCCTGGGGTATTTTTTTTCCTTTATGATGGCCACATTAAAAAGTAGTTCCAGGCTCAATTTGGTTTTGTTTTTAATATGCCCCACTGTTTGAATTTGGTTGTTTTCTTATGATTGAATTCAGGTTAAACATTTTTGGGGAAAATACTATTTGGGTGATCATTTGTCATTTTTAGTGAGTCACATAAAATGTATTTGTCTCATTATTGGTGATGTTACGTTTTATCACTTCTGTTAGGATATCACAGTTCAGTCCTCATGCTAGGTTATTTTCTATTGTCTGTTCCCCCCACTTTTTTGGTATCATTTAGTCTTGCTTTTGTTTGTTACTGGGTATACTGTTTATGAAAAGTTAAAGAGATTATAAATGATTTTTTTTTTTTTCCTGAGGTGGTTTCCTTTGCTGCAGGCAGGTCTTTATGATAGGACCAGATTTCTTTACTCTAAGTAGGGATTGAACAGATTCTAAACTGTGTTTCTTTCCCTCTTTTTTTTTTAAAGATTTTATTTATTTTTATTTTTAGAGAGAAGGGAAGGGAAGGAAAAAGAGAGGGAGAGAAACAACAATGTGTGGTTGCCTCTCACGCACTCCCTCCTGGGGACCTGGCCCACAACCCAGGCATGTGCCCTGACTGGGAATCAAACTGTCGACCCTTTGGTTCATAGCTCGTGCTCTAAGTACACTAAGCTACACCAGCCTGGGCCTCTTTCTTCCTTGGGTGTGAAAATGTACATAACACAAAATTTACCATTTTAAAGTATACAGCTCAGTGGCATTAAGTACATTCACGTTGCTGTACCACCATCACCACAGTTCATCTCCAGAACTTTTATGTTCTCCAGCTGATACTGTGTACTGGTTAAACAATAACACTTCCCGTCATCTCCACTCAACCCTCGCAACCAAGATTCTAATTTTGTCTCTGTGAATTTAGCTTATTTCACTTAGCGTAATGTCCTCAAGGTTTATCGATGTTGTAGCGTGTAATGGTACTCCTTACTTTTTAAGGCTGAATAACTACCCATTTTGTGTATATACCACATTTTATTTATCTGTTCATCTGTCAATGAACTTTTGAGGTCTTCAACTTTTGTGAATGATGCTACAATGAACATGGGCGTGTAAATATCTTTTCAAGATCCTGTTTTCATTTATTTTGGATATAGACCCAGAAGTGGAGTTGCTGGATCATATGGTAATTCTATTTTTCACTTTTTGAGGAACCTCTGTCCTGTTTTTTACAGTGGCTGCACGTTTTACATTGCCAGTAGTGCAGAAGCCTTCTAATATCTCCTCATCCTCACCAGTATGTACTTATTTTCTGTTTTTCTTCATGGTGGCCATCATAGCAGGTGTGAAGTGATATCTAATTGTGGTTTGATTTACATTTCTCTGATGACTAGTGATGTTGAGCGTATTTTGTTGGCCATTTTTATAATGCCTTTAGAGAAATGCCTTTTCAAGTCCTTTGCCCATTTTATGACTGGGTGATTTGTTTCTTTGGTGCTGAGTTGTAGGAGTTCTTTATATATTCTTTATATTAACTTCTTATCAGATTGATGGGTCTCCCGTTCTTTAGGTTGCTTTTTCATTCTGTTCCTTTGCTATGTAGAAGTTTTAAAGTTTGATGTAGTCCCATTTGTCTATTATTACTATTGTTTTCTGTGCTTTTGGTGTCATATTTATGAAATCATTATCAAATCTAATGTCATGAAGTTTCCCTCATGTTTTCTTTTGGGAGTTATAGTTTCAGGTCTTATTATATTTAGGTCATTAATCCATTTTGAGTTAATTTTTGTATATGGGCCTGACTTCTTTCTTTTTCATATGGCCATGCAATTTCCCAACACTATTTGTTAAAGAGACTCTCCCCATTGTATAGCTTTGGCATCCCATTGTATAGCTTTGGCATCCAAATCCTAGCATTTGACTGTATTTGTGAGAGGTAGTTCCACTGGTCTATATTATCTATCTGTATGCCAGTTCCACAATGTTTTCATTACTGTGGTTTTGTAATACATTTTGAAATTAAGAATGTGAGACCTTCAAATTTGTTCTTTTTCAAGATTGTTTTGTCTGTGGAGGGTTCCTTGAGATTCCATATGGATTTTCTGATGGATTTTTCTATTTCTGCCAAAAAAAAAAATGTCATTGGGATTTTGATAGGGATTGCATTGATTCTATAGATTACTTTGGGTAGTATTGACAACAATGGGATGTCTTCCAGTCCTTGAACACAGGATCTTTCCATTCATTGGTGTCTTTGATTTCTTTCAGTAATGTTTTGTAGTTTTCAGTGTAGTTCAAGTATTTTTGCCTCCTTGCTTTATTCCTATTTTCTTGTTTTTGATACTATTATAATGCAGTTTTTTAATTTCTTTTTCAGATCATTCACTGTTAGTGTATAAAAACATCTGATTTTTGGATGTTGATTTTGTATTTTGCAGCTTTGCTGAATTCATCATTTATTAGTTCTGTCAGGTTTTGGGCATATCTTTGCAGCTTTTTACATACAAGATCATGTTATATGTGAGCAGACATCATTTACCTCTTCCTGTCCAATTTGGATGCCTTATACTTTTTTTTCTTGCCTAATTGGTTTGGGTAGAACTTCTAATGTTGAGTAGAAGTGGCAAAATTGGGCATCCTTGTCTTCTTCCCGACCTTACAGTTTTGAAGAGCTGTCATTCTGTTACTACTGAGTATGATGTTCTTTATAGGTTTTCATATAAAGTCATGTGACACTTAATGATGACATTATGTTGTGTGAAATTCATCATCAGGCGATTTCATTGCTGTGCAAACATCATAGAGTGTATTTATGTGAACCTAGATGGTATAGCTTACTACTACACTCAGACTGTATAGGATAGCCTATGGTTTCTAGGCTACCAATCTGTACAGCCTGTTAGTATACCGAATACTGTAGACAGTTGTAACATGTGGTCACTGTGTTGTAAACCTGTAATTAAAATAATAGTATATACTGACTATACTTTAATAAAATATTATTATAGTAAAAAGCAAATATGGAAAAGCTACCATAAAAAATAATATATAAAAGATCAAAAAGCCCTGGCCAGGTAGCTTAGTTGTTTGGAGCATTGTCCCACACACCAAAAGGTTGTGGGTTTGATCCTGGTTGGGGCATGTATGGGAGACAACCAATTTATGTTTCTCTTTCACATTGATGCTTCTCCACCCTCCTAAATCAGTAAACATCCTTGGGTAAGGATAAAAAAAAAAGATTTTAAAGAGTGATATACCTACCTGGCTGGTGTGGCTCAGTGGATTGAGTGCCAGCCTGCTAACCAAAGGGTCAATTACCTGTCAGGGCACATGCCTGGGTTGCAGGCCAGGTCAGGTCCCCAGTAGGGGGTGCACGGAAGGCAACCACACATTGATGTTTCTCTCCCTCTCTTCCTCTCTTTCTAAAATAAATAAATAAAATCTTTAAAAAACGAAATGGTACACCTACATAGGGCATTTACTATGGATGGAGCTTGCAGAACAAAAGTTGCTATGGTGAGTCAGTGAGTGAGTGGTGAGTGAATATGAAGGCTAGGACATTACCCTACTGTGGACTTTATAAACACTGTAGAGTTAGGCTACACTAAATATATAAAACAATGTGGTATTAAATTAAGCAGAAACAAGAGAAAATGATATAATTATGAGACATGGTAAACACAAGATGGATGAGGCTGTTCCCTGCATAACTGCATAGTGTTTACTACAGACTTTTTTGTATGTTGAAAGAGTACATTCTAAATGATAAATAATAAATACATGAACCAGTGACATAGTTTTTATTACCATCATCAAGTATTACATACTATACATAATTGTATGTGCTATACTTTATGTCCCTGGCGGTGTAGCAAGTTTGTTTACACTAGCATGACTTCATGCTGTACGTACGACATCACAACACCGACAGTGTCACTGGGTGATAGGGATTTTCAGCTCGACTGTAATCTGCAGGACCACCATGTACACACTGTCCATCATGAAACGTTACTGTGCAGTCAGTGCATGACGGTGTGGTCTTTACAATGTTGGGATGATTTCCTTCTCTTCTTAGTTTGTTGAGTGTCTTTATCATGAAAGTTTTAAATTTTGTCAAATGCCTTTTTTGTATCAATGGAGATGTTTATGTTTTTGTTCATTTTATTAATGTGGTTTATTACATTGTTTAATTTTCATATGTTAAACCACCCTTGCATTTCGTGAAGAAATGCCACTTGGTCATGGTGTATAATCCTTTAATATAATACTGAATTTGAAGATTAGCATAGCCCCTGCACAAGGATGACGTGCAAATTAGTGCAGCGTTCCATGTTTTTAATGATATGGAGAAGATTAGCATGGCCCCTACGCAAGGATGAATACTGAATTTGGTTTGCAGGTATTTTGTTGGAGTTTTTTTTTTTGTATCAGTATTCATAAGAGATATTGGTTTGTAGTTTTCTTATGGTATCTTTTGTCTGGCTTTGGTAACAGAGTGATGCTGGCTTCATGAAATGAATTAGGAAGTGTTCCTTCCTTTTCTTTAAAGAGTTTGAGAGGGATTGGTGTAAAGTCTTCTTTAAATGTTTGGTAGAATTCACCAATAAATCCATCTGGTCCTGGGCTTTTCTTTGTTGGGAGGTTTTAGATTACTAATCTAATCTCTTTATTAGTTATAGTAGTGCAGTCTATTCAAATTTTCTATTTCTTCTTGATTCACTCTTGGTACGTGTCTAGGAATTTGTGCATTTCATCTAGATTACGTAATTTGTTGGTTCATAGTATTTCTTATAATCCTTTTTATTTCTGTAAAATTGATAATAATGTCCCCACTGTCATTTCATTTCTGTCTTTTTTCTTAGTTAATGTAGAGTAAAGGCTTGTTAATTTGGTGGATCTTTTTAAAGAATCACATATTGGTTTTCCTATTTTCTGTTTTATATATCTTCGCTCTAATCTTTATTATTTCCTTCCTTATGCTAGCTTTGGGTTTAGTGTGTTTTTTTTCTAGATCCTTAAGGTGTAAAGTTAGGTTGTTGGTTTGAGATGTGCTTCTTCTACTTCCTTTTTTTTAAATTCTCACCCAAGGACATTTTTTTTTCCCCCATTGCTTTTAGAGAGAGAGGAAGGGAGAAAGGAAGGGAGGGAGAGAAACATCGATTGGTTGCCTCCCCTACACGCCTGGACCGGGGATCATACGCACCCGGACTGGGGATGGAACCCGCAACCTAGGTATGTGCCCTGACCGGGAATCAAACCCGCAACCTTTCGGCTACGGGACAATGCTCCAACCAACTGAGCTACACCGGCTAGGGCGAGATGTGCTTCTTTTTTTAATGTAAGTGTAAAAAGCTGTAAAATTCTTAGAACTGTTTGAGTGCATTTCATAAGTTTTGGTATATTGTGTTTCCATTTTCATTTGTCTTAAGATATTTTCTGATTTCTTTTTTAACCCATTGGATGCTTTAGAATGTATTTAATTCTTACATATTCCTGAATTTCCCAGGTTTTCTTCTATTATTTTCATTGTGATTCAAAAAAGATACTTTCTGTGATTTCAGTCCTTTTATGTTTATTAAGACTTGTTTTGTGGTCTGGCATCTGGTCTATCCTGGAGATATTTCAGCCTTTTTGAGGTATAGTTCCTGTTTCCTTTGCTGAGTCCCAGCTGAAACTGTGGGATGTTTACCTGGGCTCCTCTTCCTTGGTGAGCCCTAAATTTGTTTTCATCACCCCAGTCTTATGAGACTGCCCAAGGATCTTTAGCTTCTTAGCCTTTTGTCTTCCACTTTCAAACAGGTAAATGCCTTGAGAGGAAAAGTGGAGTCAAATATTGGGCTGAGCTCTCTAGTCCCTGCCTCTGGAATCCGTTGGCCTCATGTTCTAGCTGTCTTGGTGGTTTTGATGTCTTCAAATAAGTTATTTTATTTTTTTAAATTTTTTAAATTTTATTATTATTTTTAAAGATTTCTTTATTTTGGATGTGAGGGCGTTCTGGCTGCGACATCTGTCACCCTATTGATCGCCAGGGTTGATTTGGCTGATCTGGCTGGCTAGGCAGGTGTCCCCTTCCTCCCTCACCGTTCCATGCGCGTCCCTCCCGAAGCTGCTCGCTCGGTCGAAGAGGACGACCTTCCCAACTTAGAGGAGAGGGACTGGTCTTCAGTCAAGGGTATATGAGTGGCTGCGCTCCCCTGCTGGAACCTCCAAACAAGCTCTCAAGATTTCTTTATTTTTATAGAGGGGAAGGGAGGGAGAAAGAGAGGGAGAGAAATACCAATATGGGGTCCCTCCCGCATGCCCTCCACTGGGGACCTGGCCTGCAACCCAGGCATGTGCCCTGACTGGGAATCGAACCAGAGATCCCCTGGTTCCCAGGCCAGCACTCAAATCTCCTGAGCCACATCAGCCAGGGCTAAACAAATTCTTCTTTATTCATCTTTGTACTTGTTTTAGGCTATAAAATTGGTGTAATGCCAGCTAGTATGTTATAACCAAAGTTGATACACCCAATAAATGCTATGAGAGTGATAGTTTCAGGTTGTTTGGGGAATATATAGGACATAAAACTAACTCCTGTTTGTTAAAAAAACTTCACTCTTCTAAAAAAAAAAATAGTGTAATTCAGATATTTACAAAAAGGACCTTATAAGATGTGTGTCTTTGTTTTTTAATTATATACAGGGTCCGGCAGAAATAACACCCGTCTTTTATTACAAAGTCTTTTATTACAAAATCATATGCATGTAGTGCTATAACATGACAATATCACACTCAAGCACAACCATATGACATTTTAGGAGAAATGTTCAAATTAAAACTATCAATTATTACATCCATATTACTACCTACCAACCAAACTCAAGCAGGCATTACTTCTCCTGGACCTTGTATTTTGGAGATCTTTTCATATTAGGACTATAAATACATCTTTATTTTTAAAGCCAATTCCAAAGGACATGTTAAAAAATACTCAAACATATTAAAGGTGCTTGAAAGATAAATCTTTGCATTCCTAGCCCCAGTTTTCCAGAAGGAAATCGTGTTTTTGTTTTGTTTTGACTTTTGGTTTTGCCCTTCATTTTTGAGATCTCTCCTTAAAAGGAGATAGAAATATTTAAGTCAGAAGTATATATAACCTAGAATGATACAATTCGTATTTTTTGCTAGTTTCAGCCACTCAGATTAAAGGTCACATAGCACGGCACAATCGAACTTTTTCACAAGGGAGAAAGACTTTTCAATACTAGTATAGTTTAATAGGTAATATTGGGGGTTTTTGTTTGTTTTGTTCTATTCTGTGTTTAAACACATACAGAAAACCATACAAAACAAATGTATAACTTGGTGAATTACTGTATACAGTATCCTTGAAGCCACCACCCAAGTCAAGAAATAGAACTTCACTGGCCGCTCCAGAAGTTTTCCTTATGCCTGGTTTGACATAACTGCTCCCTTTCCCTAGAAGTAACTTCTTTCCTTTTATATTAACCCCTTTTTTTGTTTATCTTTATGATTTTATCACCCAAGTGGGTATGCTTCCGCATCGTACTTTGGTCTTGCTGTTTGTTTTTACAATGTCTTTTGAGTGTCTTTTAATCTGCAGTTTCTTTCTCTTCTGTAGATTATTAATCTGTTGAGGAACCTGGGCCATTGACATGTTGAGAGTCCCTACAGTCTGGATTTTGGTGACTGTATAGTTAATGATACAGTTCTGCTCTCTGCTGTGTTTCCCGCAAATTGCTAGCTGGATCCAGAGGCTTCACAAGACACGTTGATTTGGACCTATTGTCATTGTCGTATCCATTCTCAGGATGCACGTACTATCAGTTGTCTTTCTCTGTTCCCATGATCACTGCTGTGCAACAAATTACCTCAAATTACCTACTTAGTGACTTAGAGCAAAAACCATTTCATTGTGCCTCATCACTTTGTAGGTCATGAGTTCGAGCAGGGCTTTGTGGGAGATAAGTCTACACCACGAGGCATACATATGGTAGATGGGCTGGTCTAGAGGTCTGAGGATAGCTTCATTTACATGCTTGCCACTCTGGGAGGAATGACTGAAAGGCCAAACTTAGCTGGGCTCCTCTTGCTTTCCATGACTTTCCAGAGATTTCCTGGTCTCTCTCTTTTTTTTAAAGATTTTATTTGTCTCTTACTATTTTTTTTAGAGATAGGGGAAGGGAGGAAGAAGGAGAGGGAAAGAAACATTCATGTGTGAGAGAAACATCCATCCATTGCTTCTCACACGCCTTCAACCGGGGACTGGCCCATAACCCAGGCTTGTGTCCTGACTGGGAATCGAACTGCCAACCTTTCACTTTGCGAGATGATGCCCAATCAACTAAGCCACACCCATCAGGACTCCTGGTCTCTTGTCATTGTCTCTCCAGCAGAGTAGTCTGAGTTCTTACGTGGTAAGTGTCAAAGACTTTGTGGACATAAGAGTAAGACCACCATAATAACTAATAAATTTTGGGGGGAGGTACTCTGAATACCATGTTTCTCTTTAAAGTTTCACCTGCTAATTCTATCATTTATACATGAATCTTGCTAGTAGTAATTATTACCTGAAATGTTCTAATGGTGATTTTCTGTTTTTCTTATTCCTTCTACATTGAATATCATTCTCTTGTAACAAAAGTGTCTTATGTCCTGTAAATAACTTCTCAAGAGTTATTTATTCAGTTGTTAATTCACATCAGTATGAACTCATGGATTTTTTTAAAAATTATTTTTGAGTTATAATCTAACACTGTCAGTTTTGTTGCTCCAGGTTTTTTAGCTGTGGCCATTGGGAGCTCTTTCAGGTTGGCTCTTGTGTCCTTTGGACTTTGACTAGTTTTTAAAATGTTTTCCCGGCCTACTTGTAGGGATGTTATTCTGTTCATTATTTTCTTGTTTTCCCCATATATATAGCATTTTTTGAGAAATTAGTTTTTCTGAACTTTTAGAAGGCAGAGTTAAGGATAGTATTTCCAAATTCAAAGAGTTGCCGTATCTGTTGTTTTCAGGTAGTATTTACAAAGATGGTGGTTTGCTGCTAAGACTTCCTAGCTTTGTTACCCTCTCCTTCTTCCTTTGTCCCTATTGCACTTGTCCTGTATCCTTTTGACTCTCTGTTCATGCCACTTTCTCCTCCGTTCAGAGCTCTGTTGTAGCTCTTCAGGTTCAAGAATTTTATAGAGGCTCGCCTTCCTTCTCCTGAGACCTTATGTAGGGCTCCTCCCCTCACCTTTTCTACTTGTTAAAACCGCTTCCATTTTCAAATACAGTCCTCAGATTGGTTCCCTGTCTTTCTAGTGAATACCTGTTGGCTCTTTTGTTGTTCGTCTGCTCTCAGATCCATTAGCTAGCCTGTTCCATCTACTTCTGCTTTTACTGAAGCTGAAACTACAAGCCTTGTAGATTTTACTGGTTTGTCCCCAACCATTTATAATTTGGAGTTCTTGGAGATAACTAGATAACATGTAGTTTTGTTATAAATGTCCACAGTGCTTTGGCTTTCTGGTTTAATCGCTCTTTTAAAAAAAATTACATTTTATTGATTTTGTTATTGCAGTTGTCCCAATTTTTCCCCCATGCACCCTCTCCAGCCAGCACCCCCCACTCCCTTAGGCAGTCTCCACACCATTGATCATGTGTACAAGTTTGTTGGCTACTCCATTTCCAATACTGTACTGTACATCCCCATGGCTATTCTGTGACTACCTATTTGTACTTCTTAATCCCCTCTCCTCTTCACCCATTCCCCACACCTGCCTCCCCTGTGGCAACCATCAAAACATTCTCTGTATCCATAATTCTGTCTGTTTTTCTTATGTGTGCAGTTTGTTTTTTAGATTCAATTGTTGATAGATATGTATTTTTGCCATTTTATTGTTCATAGTTTTGATCTTTTTTTATCTTTTTCTTAAATAATTCCTGTTAACATTTCACATAATAATTGTTTGGTGATAATCAATTCTTTTGGTTTTTTTCTTGTCTGAGAAGCTCTTTATCTGTTCTTCGATTCTAAATGATAGCTTTGCTGGGTAGAGCGGTCTTGGCTGTGAGTCTCTGCTTTTCATGACTGAATATGTCTTGCCAGTCCCTTCTAGCCTGCAAAGTTTCTTTTGAGAAATCAGCTGACAGTTTTATGGGCATTCCTTTGGAGGTAATCTGTTTTTTTCTCTTGCTGCTTTTTAAGATTCTTTCTTTATCTTTAACCTTTGGCATTTTAATTATGATGTGTTTTGGAGTGGGCCTCTTTGCATCCATCTTGTGTGGGCCTCTGTGCTTCCTGGACTTGCATGTGTATTTCCTTCACAAAATTAGGGAAGTTTTCTTTCATTATTTTTTCAAGCAGATTTCCAATTTCTTGCTCTTTCTCTTCTCCTTCTGGTATCCCCTATGATACAAATGTTGGACCTCTCGAAATTGTCCCAGGGCTTCTTCTACTATCCGTATATTTTTTAGTTCTTTTTTCTTCTTGTTGTTCTGATGGGTTTTTTATTCCTTATGTTCCAAATCATTTATTTGATTTTCGGCTTCATCCACTCTACTGTTGTTTCCCTGTAAATTGTTCTTATTTCAATTAGTGTATCCTTTGTTTCTGGCTGGATCTTTTTTATGCTGTTGAGGTCCTCACTTAGTTCCTTGAGCATCCTTATAACCAGTCTTTTGAACTCTGCATTGAGAGATTGCTTATCTGCATTTTGTTTAGCTCTTTTTCTGGAGTTTTGATCTGTTCCTTCATTTGCGCCATGTTTCTTTGTCTCCTCATTTTGGCAGCTTCTCTGTGTTTTTGTCTATGTGCTAGGCAGAGCTGCTTTGACTCCGTGTCTTCATAGCTTCGCCTAATGTAGTCAGTGTCCTTTTGGGTCCAGTGGCACAGTCTCCCCTATCACCCGAGCTGGGTACTTGAGGTGTGCTCTTTATATGGGCTGAGTACACCTTCCTCTTGTAGTTGAGCCTTGTTTGCTGTTGGCAGATCAATGAGAAGGATTTACCCAGGCCAGTCACCTGCAAGGACTGGCTGTGACCACTGATACCCAACCTCCACCATCCATGGAGGATCAACTGTGCAGGGGAAGAGTGGTGGTACTCCAACATGGTCTGTAGCTGTCCACTGGGTGTGCTGGCCCTGAGGTTTCCAAAATAGTGCAGGCCAAGTTCAGCCCCCCACCTGTGTTTTGCCCAGGGCCATCTTGCCTGAGCTATAAAGCAGCCAGAGGACTGCTGCTTTTGCTACTTGTTTGGAGATTCACAGTGAAGCCAAGCTGTGAATGTAGGCTGGATGCTGCTAGTGCCAGGCCTGGGGCTCACAAATGCCAGCTATTGCTTGTTTGATAAGATTTAGGACGTTGTGAAGCATGAGCCAAGACCAGCCATTCATATGGAAAAGCATTTTGGGTGGGCCAATAAACTGGGTGGGTTGGAGTCTCTGGGGGTCTCCAATGCCCGTCAAACAGTGTTGGCCAGATTGATGGAGTCCTAGACATGGCACCAGCTTGCTGGGTCTGTAGCTTAGTCTGGATGAATGTGGTTTCTTTAGTTCTGTAAATATTAGACTTCCATTCAGCTTGATTTCTGATGGTTCTGAGCAATGGTGGTTCTATATTTTAGTTGTAATTTTGATGTGGTTTTGCGAAGAGATGGGCCATGTTTGCCTATACCGCCATCTTGAGCAGAAGTTGGCTGTTTTGTTATGAGGGAAGTTATGGAGATTCCAAAGCTTCATAGAATCTTTTTGCTATTATTTTTAAAAATATCAGTTTGAGCCCTGACCTGTGTGAGTCAGTTGGTTGGGCATCATCCTGCAAAGTAGAAGATCACTGGTTCAATCCCAGTCAGAGCACATTCTGGTTTGCAGGCTGTGCCAGTTAGGGGCATGTGAGAGGCAACTGATCTATGTTTCTCTCCCTCTCTTTATCCCTCCCTTCCTCTCTCCCTGAAAATAAATAAATAAAATCTTTCAAAAATATATTAGTTTGAGCAAAATATATTTGATGGCCTGTTAAGTAACAGATGTGATTGGGTTACTGGTTAAACAATGAATAACTAAAAACTGTGTGGCTGGACCCTGACATACATGGTGCAGCTCAGTTGGGGGCATCTTCCCACAAATTGGAAGGTCTCCAGAGCCATCCCTGGTCAGGGTACATGCCTGGCTTGCCCGTTTGGTCCCTGATCCTGTGCATAGAGAAGTAACTCATTGATGTTTTTCTCTCACATTGATGTTTCTTTCCCTCTTTTTCTCCCTCCCTTCTCTTCTCTCTAAAAATAAATAAATAAAGTCTTGGGGGGGGAATAAAAAACTATGTGGCTGGAAGATTTTTTCTGATACAAATTCCAAAATAGTTAATAAAACATTTTATTTAGAAAAAAGTAAATGTTTCATGCTTACAGTATATTCCACCAACTTATTGACTTAAAGCTAAGTTTTATTTCAATAAATCTGTGGTGAATTTTAAGGTTTCTATTTTCAATTTACTTTGGGAACTTGTACAGACCATTTATTCTACCTTTTTCTCCTCCTTGATTTCTTGTTTATCTTTGGAAAGATCTTGACGATTCACTAATATGTTGCTCGTGAAGTGCTCTATCTTCATAAAAAATGGACTAGGTAGATCTGTGTGATCTCTCTTCGCAGTCGGCTCTATTCCTGATGGAGATTGAAAATTTTTTTCAGTCCATCGTTGCTAGTCCATTTTAGCCTTCTCCCGTGTGAAGAGGCAGTTTGGTGTAGAATTGGTGCAGATGCTTTAGCATTTATCGGTTGTTACTTAGTTGCCTGTTGTAAACTGCTTGATTTTATTCTCAAAGTTATCTTTCAAAATAGGACTGACTCCCTTTTCTAACTATGATTAGCTATTAGAGACCAAATTCTGTGCTTTTATTCTATTTATTATTTCTGTAGATAAACTTATTTTCTCTTGTGAAAATGATTTTAGTAGCATATATGGCACTTTGCCAAATAGAAATACAAAAAAATAATTCAATTATGTGAGATATTCACTTGGGGTGAGATAGTTTTTCTGAGGTTTTATTCAGGAACTAAAGATTGAAATATAGGCCTATTGAGACTAATATGAAATATAGTCTCCTGTTTATTGATACATTAAAATAGTTTCCAGACTCAATTCTCAGAGTGAACAAAGCTTTTTTTTTTTTTAAGTGGAAAAGAGAAGAAACATCCAACCTATAGATTAGGGTTGGAAAGTTACACAGTGACATTTTAGTTTAAGGAGAAACTTCTGTGACATTTTTCCTCATACTCTTCCCCCTACACAGTGAATAATTCTAATCAGCAGGCTTAGGTGTATTGATTCAGTTGATAATTCTCACAACTTCCTAGAATAAGTCAGAAGATTTTAGGTAATATTTTTGTTGAACGGGGCCTATAAATGTAGAATTTGAAGCATTGGCTGAATTATTGAGTAATTTAGCTTGTCACATTTTTTTTCATTATACTTTTGTCTGAATATGTTTATATGTATTGAGGTTGTATGATACTAAAATTTAGAAAAGTAGTTTTTTAAGCCATTTTGTTTGATCTGCTTTCAGGTTCATGCATGGGAGATTTCAGACCAATTGTTACAGATCCGACAGGATGTAGAATCATGCTATTTTGCTGCACAGACCATGAAAATGAAGATTCAGACCTCATTTTATGAGCTCCCCACAGACTCTCATGCCTCTTTACGGGACTCATTACTAACCCATATCCAGAACTTGAAAGACTTGTCACCTGTCATTGTAACACAGGTAAATCCTATGCTTCTCATTAGGGAAATTTGTTAAGACTATTTGGACATCAAGTTAATTTTGACTGACATTGCTGGGCCATGTGAAAGTAATGTTAACAACTTTATTACGTACTCATTGCTATATTCATATAAGTGGATAGAAAGTGAAAATTTAAGTCTGTTGTATTGATCTTAGAGTTCGTTGATGTCAAAGTAACTTAAATACTGGAAGTGGGGGGAGGTGAGCATAGGTTTTCACAGGCAGCCAGGTGCACAACACACACACCCACCCTCCATTAAAATTGCAGATGATAAAAACACTGCAGTCTTCTGGGCCAGAGGTCTACCTGGTTGCCTTTAAAAAACATCTTTTCTGGACTGATTGGCTAATGAAAGTGTCATGAACGAAACAGTGAACTAGAGCATTTGGCTTTCCCCCTTAGACAAGGAAATAATGTTGGGAAGGGAAACTGGAAGCTTCAGTGAATACACA